>JAAOAU010000111.1:0-13152 GCA_013186845.1 Fusarium sterilihyphosum | reverse complement strand
TATATATATAGTAAGGGAGTATAGATAAGACACTGGTTTATAGTAAATAAAGTCTTAATAAGTAAATAAATAACTAGTTATAGGGATAAAATCTCAAGGTAAAGTCCTAATGTAAGGAACAGGGCTCTTGATCCTTACTGAAATATCGGAATAGCTTTCTTAAATCGAACCCTGACACTTGTATTTACGGAATTGGCGAGTTTTAACCTTGTTCTCGAACATCTCATCCAGCTCCAGGTAGGTGCGGTTCTTCATCTCAGGCAGATCGAACCAGAAGACAATCCAGGCAATGACAGACAGAGCAGCGAAAATAAGACCAGTCTTGCCACCTAGATTTCCCTCGTCCGAGTTAAAGATGTAAGGGACACAAAAGTTGAAAACCCAGGACATGAAACTGTTGCAGATGAAACCGACAGCGTTGGCCTTGGCACGGAGTCGGACAGAAGAGGTTTCAGAGGCAATAATTGGAATGACTGGTCCGGAACCAATGTTGAAAAATACCATGACGAGGTTAATCATAACACCCATATACCATAACGCCGCTTGAGTTGAGAAAAAGCCTGCGATACCAACAGAGAGCCAGGTTGCTGCCAGGAGTGCTGTGCAGCCCATTATGGTACGTCTGCGGCCTAAGTAATCGACGAGGAACCAGGAAATCATAATCGCAGCCAGGGACAGACCAGAGGCGATCTCAAGGACCATGATAGACTTTTCTGGTGAGAGGCCGGCGATAATCATGAAATATGTACCGTTGGCGACAAATGTGGTACCATGGAACTGCTGGACAATGCTGGCGAAGATGATGATGCGCATCCGACGAAAGTTGGGGCCCTTGAAACATTCTGACCAGGTGACGTCGGCTGCGTCAACCTGCTCTTGTTTCTCGTGTTCGAGGGTTGACTGTAGGGAGACCATGGCAGCCTCAACCTGTGAAGGCTTGTATAACCAACCAAAAGACTTGCGAGCGCCAGCCTCGTCGTTCTTTCGGAGAAGCCATGCCGGGGACTCGGGGACAATAAGGGCCGAGATGAAGGCCGTCCCAGCGAGGGCCCACTGGGTGGCGAAGCAGATGCGATAAGACATTCTCTGAACGCCGTCGGGGATCTGGCTACCAGCAACGACGGCGGCGATGAGCTGGCCAAAGACGAGTTGAAACTGGAACAAGGAAAGTGAAAATCCTCGCAGCTTGACAGGGACGATTTCAGAGTTGTATGTCATGCATGTAGTGGCCATCATGCTCAGGCCCATGCCAATAACAACCTTGCCGGCCAGAAATGTACCGCGGCGATGGCCCATGGAATCGCTCAAGTCGCATGTGTACACCACCGCGATGCCAGCCATAGTGATGATAGATCCAGTCATCATGGAGATCTTTCGGCCGAATCGATCAGCGACCCAGCCGACAATCACGGAACCAATCATAAACCCGATCTGCATTGAAGCATTCCACAGAGACAGCCAGATAGACGGCAGAATAGGCATTCCATCTCGAAGTTCGCCGAATCTCTCCCTGTTTTGGTTAGTTAGAATGGTTCTACTGCGACCGGGATGGTTTGTTCTGGGACGACTTACAGGAAGGCTGGGAAGGCCGTGACAACGCCAACGATGATAATATCGAAGCCAAAGGCCATGGGGCCTGTTGCCATGAGAATACTGAAGATAACGGACTTGTAATTCTGTTTGAGAGACTGTAGCAAGGTAAGGGAACTGGAATCGTGCTCATTGACGGCCAAGGAGATGTCCCGTTTTTCCCTCTCAACCATCTCGACACTGGGCTTAGTATCTTGTTCCATTCTGTAAGTTGTTGGTGGCGGATGCTTGGCTATTGGTGACTGATTGACTGGAACACCCAGGTAGCGGCCATGATGGCGTATTTATATATTACATGAAAGTCACAGTAGAGACTCATTTGAAACATTCCCTCCTCCAAATCGACCAGGTTCTGTGAGATAAGTTGCTGCAGATTGCGGGGTTTGACTTTCCGCTAGACGCGATCGAAGCCCCTGGTTGCGGGGTCCGGAGTCCGGGGTTGGTCTAGCCTGGAAGAGATCAAGACTGCCCATAAATGTCGGGGCTCATCCCCGATATTTCCACTACCCCCCCTCAGTCTCTCTCTACATCATCTAAATTAGTTTCGCTACATCCCCATCCGAATGGTACTTGACAATGGCAGAGGAACGAGCATCAAAGCGTACCAAGTCAACCAATAGCATGGCCTCGTCCGGTGATGAGCTTCCACTGCCTGGTACTAGTTCCCGCACGGGGCTTGCGTGTGAGGCTTGTAGACTGAGGAAGACTCGCTGCGTCGGCTTTCCCACCTGCACATGGTGTCAGCGCCGTCGCCAGTCTTGCATACGAGGCCAGAATAGCCAGACGAGCCCGTGGGTGTCCTCCTCTTGACTTTCCAGAAAACTAGCTAACAATTCCCTGTCATCTAGATTGGACGATTGGGGCAATCAGATACTTAGTGCCATATCCAGGGCCAGGGATGAAATTCTCGGTGCATCAACCAGACTCAATTCTGATCCACCGCCTAACAATACCTCGGTTACGCCGCCGGATAACGAAATCGGCACTTGGCCTAGTACCCATGGAGGCCAGGGATGCTTCCCGCCGATGTCGAGTGATGAGAACATTTTACAGTGGGATGTTTTGCGGAATCAGCTTCCGAGCTCAGCTCAATCCCCAATTATCACCACGGACTCATATGAGCCTGATAGGTCCATCAACTCCAAGGCTAGTGCCGATACGTCCTGTGCCGGACTCCGAGCTCTGCAACAAAGTTTCGAGACTCAGTTCCTGGCTCGGTATCCCATTATCAGCACGCCTTGGCTTACTCGCTGCGTCCGTAATGTAGCAGAGAGCGACGGAGAATGGAGTGCTGAAGCATGTCTCGTGTTTCTGGCTTGCGCTATTGCATCCTTTTGCGACTGCCCCGCTCACGATGCCTTGACACCTCAAGCCACCTCTATGAGCCCAGTGTCTGCCGCCTCAGGCTCATACATGCCTAAGTCGCGCCGGCCTGCATACCAATATTGGACCATGGCAAAGCGGAGACTCGGCTGGGCCCTTGACGAGCCTGCGGGTCTACTCGCCGCCCAATGTTTGTGCCTAGCTGGGTTTTGGCATCTCCTGAACTGTGCGCCACGGAAGGCTCGTAATATGTTTTATCGTGCTATTGATAGTATGAGGGATATGACCTCTTCAAGCTTGTCAGATACTGAGAGGCCTCTGGCACGATTTATGCACATCCTCTGTGCCGACCTACTCGAGTAGGTGTATAGTTCTTTACCTACTATATCTTGATGCATAGTCATGATACTGACCTATCCGTTACAGACGCTTAAACTTTGAGTTAGCTCTTTTACCATATAACGGTCGGACAATTGCTGCTAACGAAGCATTTTCACCAAACGAAAACCATTATATCTCTGTTGCTATCGGTCTTCACACGGACGACTTGGCAAGAGGCTCATCTTTTGTGCTCACAAACAATCTACAGCAGTTGTACTCAATTCGAAAAGACATCAACAGACTCTTGGCTTCTATACCAACAATTTCCAGTTGGCTTGGCCTAAATTCGTTGCTTGGCCAAGCAAAGGATTTGCGATGGCGTCTCAACCAACTGACAGACCCAAGGAACATCATCTACGGTGAAGCTTCAAGCTCGACTAGACTTGGTCATTCACTCGGTGAGACGGTCTTTGACGATTTAAAGATGCAGAAAAAGTATCTCACGGCACGTTTACTACGCGTTTATTTATGCTTGAGCCTGCATCTTTCGCCTCGCATAATACAAAAGTTAGATTCCGACGCCAATCCTCCAAGTATCCAGTCACCCCAGCACATCTTACAAGAGATAGCAAGCCTTGGGAATGAGTATCTCTCGGTAACAGCTGAGGTAGTGGCCTCGTATCTTAAGGAGTGGCAAGGGAGGGAGTCGCTATCGAACCGTGGTGCCGCATCTAGCAATCCAACCTGCCATGATCCTGAAGCAGTGTTCTCGTACCGTTTTTCGTACGTAGGTTGCCTGACGCTCCTTGCAGTATACTACGCCAAGGCGAACGCAGCCCGTGGGGAGACGGACTTTGCTCATTGCCATTCCCTGAAGCTGCCTGCAGACTGGCGTTACTTGGTTGCTGGTCATACTAAAATGCTACTGTCGCACGACGAAGGGACCGATACATATAAATGCGGATACTTGCTCAGCCAGTTTGCTATAGAATCATGAAACCTTCTCTGTTCCTTCAAATATCATCCATGGCCAAAACACCAGTCTCATGACCGGTTTCAAGCGGTGGTGATTCCAAGCGCACAATCCACTCAAGATATATCCTCGCATCTGCACTCTCAGCACCCCAATACGTAAGTGCAACCTTAAACTTCTGCATACCCGGCTCCCAGACTGGAAGGCAGTCTAGACCCAGGATGCCACTCTTTGCTGTAGCTATAATCTCCAACGCCGCACATGCACAGTAACGAATACCGAGCCAGGTCCCGGGGTGGCGATGCGTAGTTAGTCCATGGGTTACAAGGTATCTATCAATACGAAGAGCTCTATTTGCAAGTTCGTTGGCCTGGGCTCGCAGCGACATGGATAGCCCATCGAGGTCTCGATGAAGAATGAAGTGGAGGGCAGGCCTGCTCAGCGTGTGGCGAATGATGATCAATCGGAGCCTCAAATACTCTCGCAGGTCATCTGGGGAATGACCAGACTCGTCCGTCTCAATAGTAATTGAATCTGGAAGATTAACGAAATGTAGCATGATCTGGTTATCTAAATCTGCCAGGGTGTTCAGAATGTCTCGATAGAATGACTCGCGGTCCGCGTTGACTGGTTGGTGCTGCTCTGCCTGTTGAGTGGCGAAGAATGATTCAATTCGAATTTCCAGCTTCCGGAGCGAGATGTCGGTCAAGTAATACATCCAACTCTGCTCATGCTGTGCGGCTGATGAATCAGAACTGGCACCTATGCCGGAAGGGGATGACCATGAAGGTTCTAGGTCTGGGAGAAGCGATGGCATGTTTTCATACTGGATAAGCTGAGCGTTGGCAATCTCAAGCCCCAATTCAGAGGCGACTTCTCTATTCAAGCGATCATCAGCATGTGGGCATCAGTCAGGCGCTATTCAAGAATGAGTTCAACCTTTCAGTCTTGAGACAACTCCAGAAGAGTTTACGATGTGCATTATCTGGCTTCTTGTTCGTCCTCCCCAAAGTGGCCTGTGTCACGGCTGGCCCGCCTAAGGTCTTGGCCAATACGTCTTTGCACATGATACTCGCATTGTTTAAACATCTCCATGAGGCGAGCGGATTGAATGTCGTCACGTAGTACCCAGCAGCCAAGAAGAAACACTGTGCACCAACGATGCTAGCATGACCCATAACGAAACCAAGTCTTTTAAGGCCAGCATCGAAGTACTCGCGGCTGCGTAGGTACTGCTCCGTATGTATTGACGGCATGGAGTACTCCTCTAGCTTGCTGTGGTCATATGGCGTGCAAATACATCCTAAGGCACAGGCCATTAACTATCATGATAGTCAGCTAAAATTGAACATCTTATAACTATAGAGGCGCTTGGGGATTGCAGTAGCTACCAGTAGACATGTAGGTGCATCCCAACCAAGCCCCTCCTCCTCCACTATGGATATCTGCTGGTACAGAACCCCGAGGTCGACCAGGGGTTGCTTAGCGTGAATGTATTTGATGAACTTTTCGAGAAGCTGCGTCATTTCGGCTCGATCATCGATTCCCCCGCGAGGAAGGGGGAGATGAGCCGGCAAATGGACTGAAGCATAGTGAGGGTCCGCACACAGCCTGACAGCTTCAAAGTCATCACCACCGTCAATAACCGAGGTCAGAGAGGTCTCCAAGAGGTGATAGGGGCGAAGACTGGGCCATGTTAGTGTAGATTCAACAGATGAGGACCACCATGACCGAGCGGGTGGGGAAGTCATGAATGACCCAGAAGCTAATCGGCAACGTGGTGGTAGTGTTTGAGTTGCTGAGCAATCCTTAGTTACAGTGGCTAATCCTTGGAAAAGGATTGCCTGTCTTAATTTGGGAGCAGACAGCTACTATAGTCAGCTGAGGGGCTCGTGTTTAATAACCACGATCCAAGCCCACCCAAAGCCGTAAGTAATTTCACTTAGCCTAACTAGTACTAGAAGAAGCATTGTGGAGCGCGCCATGATTAAGTATTGCTCGGGTTATCTACCGCCGAATGGCAAAACGTCGGGGCTTGTCCCCGTCGAGTTCGTCATCGCTACCCTAGACCATAAAAGTGAAACCTGTCCCTCCAAGCCAAGTAACGCGTATAACAGTTATCAGATCAGGAATTACAACGAATGTGAAAACAATGGCTCACATAAAGGTTATCAACTTGCGTGTTGAGAATTACCGAGAGTTTACAGTTATCAACGAGGAGAGGCCTCGCATCTCTTGGTCATTTGAAGGTCTGGAAAAAGGATGGAGACAACATGCATACGAGATTTTATCACACCGTGATCATCCCAGCAAGACCGAAACGTTCTCAGTCGTATCCTCACAGTCACTTTATGCACCATGGCCATTCCGACGGCTAGAATCGCGAGAGCTCGTAACACTTCAAGTTCGGGCGCAGTCCCAAGATTTGGCGTGGACGTCGTGGTCGGCTCCTCTGCATATGGAGGTTGGATTGCTCAAAACCACCGACTGGCACTGCACCTTAATTCAACCCTCAACTGACCGGGACTTGTCCAAGTCAGTTCAACCCGTGCGCTTTAGAAAAGACTTCCACCTCAAAGAGGCGCCGCAACAGGCTCTCTTGTACATCACCGCACACGGTCTGTACGAGAGCTTCGTCAATGGGACCAGGATTGGAGACCATGTGCTCGCGCCTGGATGGACATCTTACGACCATCAATTGTCATATCAGACTTTTGATATTCTAGCACAGCTAAAAAATGGAGAGAATGTCATCGCCGCCGAGGTTGCTGAGGGCTGGTATTGCGGGAGGCTGGGCTTTGGAGGTGGAGAAAGGAATATCTGGGGCTCTTCAATCGGTCTGTTTGCTCAAATTCTCATCACATACAACGACGGGAGCTTGGAAGTTGTCGGGACAGACAGTAGCTGGAAATGGAGCAACGGCCCCTTGCTTCAGGCCGAGATTTACGATGGTGAATTATACGATTCAAGACTGGAAGGCCCTGGATGGAACAAGCCCTCATTCCTGGATAAGGATTGGCAGAGCGTTCGCCTCAGTCAACTCAATCTCTCGACCTTGCAAGTACCATACAACAGCCCACCTGTCCGGCGAATACAAACTCTCCCCGCGCAAAAGAAATCGCAGAGTCCCCAAGGAAGTATCATCCTTGACTTTGGGCAGAACTTGGTTGGCTGGGTACAATGTGAACTTACTGGGCCAAGGGGTCATACCGTTCGCCTCGTACATGCCGAGGTCTTGGAGAATGGGGAGTGTGCCACTGCGCCACTTCGAGACGCCAAGTGTATCGACACAGTCATCTTGTCGGGTGAGCCTCTGATTTACGAGCCTCGTTTCACGTTCCACGGATTTCGCTACGTGCAAATCACTGGCTACGACTTTGGTGAGGTTGACCTGAACAACTTCCGTGCTGTTGTGGTTCACACAGACATGCTCCGAACTGGATGGTTTGAGTGTTCGGATGACACGTTGAACAAGCTGCATGAGAATGTAGTTTGGTCTATGAGGGGGAACTTCATCTCAGTTCCCACGGACTGTCCCCAACGAGATGAGCGCCTTGGATGGACCGGGGATCTACAAGCGTTTGCTCCCACTGCAGCATATCTCTACGATACTAGAGGCATCCTCAAAACTTGGCTTCGAGGCCTGACCTTTGAACAAATCGAAGACGGCAAGGGTATCCCGCCGCTTTTCTCCCCCAACATTTGGAAAGGGCGTCCCAATATCCCATCTGCCATCTGGGGAGATGCACTCATTAGTGTACCATGGGATCTTTACCAATCCTCCGGCGACACAGCATTTCTTGCAGATCTGTATGATAACATGACTGAGTGGTTGACAAAGGGTGTCAGGCGAGACAAAGATGGCCTTCTGTGGGACCCTGATCACTCTCAGCTTGGTGACTGGCTTGAACCAGGTGCACCCGCTGATGACCCGGGTAATGGACCGACAGACGAGATTCTAGTTTCGAATGTGTTCCTCATCCGCATGACAGATATCATGGCCCAGATATGTGCCATCTTGGGTCGTGAAAAGGAGTGGGAGCTATGGACAAAACAAGCAGCCGACTTGCGTGCGCGTTTCGCTCAGATTTATATGACTGACGAAGGAAGAGTCGTATCAGACACTCAGACAGCGCTGGCACTAGCCATTTACTTCTCGCTCTTTCCCACCTCAAAGCAGCAAGATACAGCGGCTGCGCGTCTTGTCCATCTCATCAGACGCACTGCGCGTTTCAAGATCGCCACGGGCTTCGCGGGGACTCCTATCTTGGGACATGCGCTCAACAAGATTAACCAACACCAACTCTTCTATAGAATGCTCATGCACAGAAAACCACCATCGTGGCTCTATCCAGTCACTATAGGCGCCACTACCATCTGGGAAAGATGGGATAGTATGCTTCCGGACGGTACATTAAATTCATCTAACATGACAAGCTTTAATCACTATGCACTGGGAGCTGTAGCAAACTGGATGCACACCACGATTGCCGGTATACAGCCGCTGGAGCCTGGTTGGAAGAGAATAGGGATCTCGCCAGTGCCCGGAGGGACAATCACGTCTTGTCACGCTCGATTCCTTAGCCCTTACGGCGAGGTTGACGTCAGTTGGGAGCTGCGAGGTGATGAGATACATCTGTTGGCTATAATTCCTGGAAACACAGAAGCAGAGGTCACACTGCCTGGCGGAGAGCCGGAATCAGTGGGGTCTGGAAGACATGTCTTTTCTAGTGCCTACACTCGGCCTGATTGGCCGCCGCTGCCTATCTACGCTCCGTTTGTTCCGCATGATGATGATGAGCCTTGAATGCTTTGCGAAGGGCTACATACAGTTTAGGTATAAAGTGAGTCAAAGATTGGAGCTGAGGGAAAGAAGGATCTTATGTAAATAGGTTATTTTACTCGTAAATGTCGGTTCTATCTAGTCGCCATTTGTCAAGCTTACTGTCAAAGTTCAATCTGTGATTATCCAGTCTCCAAAACGACGGCGATTGTATACCACCCCGGCCTCTTTGAGTTCTTCTCGATTGTCGTCATACCACCATTTCCCCGGACCTTCCGTCCCGTTGCTGACAGACCACTCGGGGAGTCGCCAAGCTCGTAAAACGGGTTGCCTCGCCTCGGTAAGATGGTGGCCCGATGGTGGGGGACTACTGTAGCCAAGCTCAAAAGGCAGCCCCTAGCGTCCCCGATGGACATGGACCGACCAGAGTGGAGCTAGCATTGCTCGCACTATAGGTATCCGAACTCCGTCAGTGGCCTACAAATATTAAAAGAGTAGATATTACCTGTGTATATCTATACGCAAGCACTCAATAGTCTGTCAATAGAGACAGCCTTTTCACGATGATCATTAATGGCTTCCATCCTCAGGAGTTTGAGCACCCTCAACTCGGTCCAATTATTGGAAGAAAGCGAAATGAGCATGTAGTTCAGTTTCGTAGCATTCCATACGGTCATGTTACTGCACGTTTCCGACACGCCACGTTGATCAGCGAGCTGCCACCAAAACAACGCACGTTCACGGAATACGGCCATGCCTGTCCCCAAACTGAGCAGGGCATGGAGCCATTTGGAGGACCAATCCCAGGGAACGAAAAGCGACAATACGATGAGTTTTCTTGTCTCAACCTAACCATCACAGCACCAATGTTGGCTTTGGGGTCTGGGAGTACCCAAAAAGTACCCGTCATGGTATATGTCCATGGTGGAGGCTTTACAGTTGGTGCGCATTATGGTGGCCCTAATGGTAACTCAATCCCCTTCCAGTCCAGCTCCACAAGACACTGATTTACATCAAACTCACAGATACAACGAGAATGGTGACACAAGCATGCGAGGACTCAAGACCTATTATTGTAGTTAGCATCCAGTAAGCAAATACCCCTTCCCGTACATAACGACTGATCACCGACTGTGTCAAGCTATCGACTTCATTTCCTGGGATTCCTAGCCTGCCAGGCAAGTAGCACCCTATATGTGACATATACTGGAACCCACTCTGACAATCTTCAGGACCTCGTCGACGAAGCCGCAAAGCTCAACAAAGACCCCTGCAACTTTGCATTATACGACCAACGTCTGGCCTTCCAATGGGTCCAAAAGTTCATTTCGGGGTTTGGCGGCGACATCAACAGGATCACCGCATTCGGTGAAAGCGCTGGCAGTTCCTCACTTGCCTTCCACCTGAGCTCCAACGTCCCCCTCTTCGATCGAGCCATTCTTCAATCCGGGACGGCCTCTGCAATCAGTTCTAAGCCCATCGCGACCAAGGAAGAGGAGTACAAGGAACTACTTAGCTTCTGTGGGATCAGTCGGGATGATCCTCAGCGCCTCGAGAAGCTCAGAGCTGTGCCAACTGCCAAGATTGTCGAGGCAGCCTCGTCTATCAATAAGGCAGCCTTTTCACCACTGGCCGACAAAAGCTTCTTTCCAATTATTCCCAATTACCTCAACCACGCGAAGATGATATCTGAATGCTCTTGGGTGAATGCTGTCATCACGGGTGATACAGTCTTTGAGGTGAGTGAAGCGAGTGTCTTCTATTTATCATGCTTCTGACAGAGCATAGGGCTATCTATTTGCGCATAACCTTATGGACGTGCGGCCTGAGGTCTTTTACCAACATGTGGAAGATACCCTTGGAGCAGAGAATGCAAAGAGAGTGTTACAGGTATATGAAATATCCAGATCCATGGATCAGAACTTGTTCTGGACCAGGTTATGCACATTATGTGGTGATGTGATGTTCTCCTGTAAGACAGTCTTCCATTCAGCTCATCAGTTTCAACAATACTAACAAGAAACTCAAACAGTACCTTGCCACATCCTATCAAAAGAGCTATGGCAGAGTGGCAAGAAACAATATCGCTGCATTCTCTCCCTGCGTAATCCCTTCCCCGGTTCCTTCTTCTCCAACATCCTTGGCCACCATTTCATCGAACTTATCTACCAATTCATGACCTTCATGGAGCGCTTACCTCTCCAGAGGCAGCGCGATGTCTGCATCGGTTTTGTGCGACGATGGACGGCCTTTGCCTATGGAGAAGAGCCTTGGTCTCAGTATACATGGGTAGATGAGGCGGTAGCGGTGGCAGATTCCCGTGAGGGCTGGGTCGTGCGATCACGAGTGAAAGATATGGAGGTTTCTGTATATGACGAGGGCGGTCAGCGTCGCTATGAGAACTGGGAAGCATTAGACGAGGTATTTCGATCACTAGGGGATATGGCGCCCGCTGCAGTTGAAGCTCTTAGTTTCCCGACATTAGTAACTTTGGGGAACAAGTAAGTTGATCTCGATGGTATTCAGATACATGAAGGTGAGGGAGGAACCGAAGTCAATAATCAGATATACGAGAATGAGTGATAGTTTCACTGTGACTAAATAAAGATCATGCTAGCAGTAGATCTTCCTTGCTTGCCTTTGACTAAAGCCAAAACCATTGACTTGCTGAAATAAGGAACGCCGAGTTCTTCTGGTCGGGACCTTTGCGCCTCCTTCGTGCTCACCTGTACCTCCCATTTCCCCTGGGTAACCTTGACGTCTTCCAACTCCTCCCCATCAAGGTAAACATGCAACTCGCACAATTCACCCTCATCAACTGTACCGAAAATTGAAAATTGTCTTTCTCCATTTCCCACCGACGCTGTGGCATCCATAGTCAGCTGGGGTGGTGATGAGCCGATGTCCTCCCTCTTTTGGCTACACGCAATAACATCTGTCGCCAGCTGAGGGGTTCTCGATGGCTGCTGACGAAGAGAACTTCCCTTTTCAAACGTATAGGCATATCGAAACAGGTTCTTGTCATCATAAGCCTTGGATGCGAATGTGAGATTGACGGGCATTCCCGTATCAGACATGACTCCCATTGGCACGCTGACAGTCGGTATACCAAACTGACGAATTACGCAGTTCCCGTTCGAATACAAAACACCATTTAGCCATGCATGCTTTGCAGACTCTTCATTAACATCGGCATCAGCTTTGCCCACATCGGCATTGCAAGGCCATACCACCATGTCTAACTCCAAAGCACCAAGCCAGTCTTCAAAAGCCGACTTGCGCTTCAACTCAAGGTTCCGAAGTGCGGTTCCAAGGTTTGGAAGCTCGTAAGTGGGGACGCGGCCATTGCTGATGTGGGCAACAACAGCTGTATGTCGCACAAGAGGATCATTGGCGTCGTATCGATCTGGTAGGCAACCAGGAGGATGGGGGAATATGGTTGATGACTCGACTTGAGCAAGGGTGGTTGCCACATTGCTATCTTTGTTTGCTGCCAGGAAGTCGTCCCAAGAATAGGCCATTAATTGGCACATGTCAATCTCGTTGCGGTGAGTCGGTGTTTCCGATCCGCTCTCGCCTCTGACAGGCTTCTCGAATTCGGTGACGAGCGGAAAGTCGGTCTCAACAACAGTAGCGCCCAGTCCCTCAAGTATCTTCCTGGCTTGTTTCCACAGGCCGATAACACTCTCGCGAGTATGAACCTTTCGTGCATCCGGGTCAGAGTCAACCCCGCCAATGTACATTTTTGGGACACCGATCCTTTTGCCTTTGAGAGCATTGGGATCAGAGAGATCAAAGAACGTCTTTGGTCGCACAGAATCTACATCGGGGAGCTTGACGAAAGGCTGCTCACGCCAAAAGTCGCAGCTTGTCTTGTCATCCGCTGCAACAATGACATCCAAAAGCGCAAACATGTCTACCACAGTTCTCGTGTGTGGAACGACAGTGTCGCAGGTGGGGAAAAGCGGCCAATTGCCTCTTATTGATATGAGTCCCCTGGAGGGAGTGTATGCCACCAAGCTGTTGTTGGAGGCAGGTGAGCGGCCAGACGAAATGGTTGCCTCACCCATCGCAAAGACACGAAAGCTTGCGGCTGTGGTTGTGGCGGATGCGTGGGATGATCCTGAGGCAAAGGCAGCTGTAAGATAGGCTTCATTGTAGG
>JAAOAU010000110.1:0-11940 GCA_013186845.1 Fusarium sterilihyphosum | reverse complement strand
AAAGCGGACCCAAGCAGGCCCTTTGTCTGTATGGGGCCCTGAATTCCCTTCAGATATGACGGAGGATGGTACGAGAGCCACAGCTGCTTGAATCTACAAGGCGACTCGGAGCATGGGATTCCCATAGCTTGTTAGAACATGCGGCAAATCAGGGTTTTGGAATCCAGAATGAACAATAACAACAAGAAGAGGCCCACAAATGATGATACGGCAATTTCTCGTGACTTGGCGATTCCAGAGACCGTGGTCAAGATCGTCCGGGGTGGATTTGATACCCTGGGGAGGTTGACCTCCTTCAATGAGCGGGTCATAGTAGAGGAATGGCATGGTTTGGTTGGCTTATCGGAGTGACTTCGAGCTCATTAGCTTATCTCCACTCTCAAGACAGGTGAACGTCCGGAGGGACTTGGAAGTTTTAGCGTAATCCAGCGGCTCCACACCGGCACTTCCAATATCCAGGTTCCTCCGGCACTAGCAGACATCGGGGGCCAAAAGATGGATTTCGGAGTAATCCTGGTCCTTTTGTCAGACGTGTGAGGAGATAGCCTGACTGAGGGCCCCTGTCCTGGAGCAATTCGAGACTTGGCAACCCGAGAGTCTGAGTTGGGGCCTCAGTCCCTGCTTCCAAAGAGTCCGGACAACCTAGAGTTATACCAAAAGAATTCAGATTAAATATTAAGATCTTCTCGCAGTACTAATTGAATTACATCAAGATAAAAGCCCTTTAGCGCAGTGCAACAGAAAGAAACTAGCGCAAAAGGTAGACGAAACTTCTTTCCATTACTAAAGATATATTTTACCCCCAAACTCCAGACATTACGCGGTCACAATGCACCCATGAGAGTTTTTAATCCGATTCCTAGGTGAAGATGGACAGACCTACCTTGCCTCCATACCATCACCGGAAGCTATTTTCGAGATAGCAAACTCCACTGTAACAGGGTTTATTTCGTACCAAGACATGCTTAACCAGAAAGGAAGATCCGTCACGGTTCAGAAGGTGCGACTATTTTCAAGCTTATAGTTGAGAGATGAGGAATAGAGACATTTGGTGATCTCGAACCTAGTCTCGACCAGAAATTATGGTTTCTGTCCGTACACAACATGGCTAAATCCATTAGATCGAGCCTAGGCTGACTCTGAGGCATAAACTTACAAATTAAACAGAGCATTGAACTTGCGACCATACAACTCCTGGCGTACTTGGGCTAGCATCACCAGGACTTCGTCCATAGCCATGCCCAAAACCCCACAGAATATCTTCAAAGAAAATGCCTCTAACCCTTCCAAGAGTTGAGCGATGTTACACATGCCTAAATCTTTCAGCTGTGGATCTTTAGGCCACGAGCCCAAAGGCAACCGGAATTTTTGGTGGACGACTTTTGTGAAGCCAGCCTCCTTGATCCACCCTTCGAGTCTTGGCCCTGGGCAGGGCTCGTGGTTCAGCTTAGTTCTTGCTGTCTGGATGAATAATTTGATCCATTTCAGGAGATGATGGTCGTCTGTGATTGAACCGTCTTCCGAATAGTAAAGAAGGTCAAAATCCTGGAATTCGGCCCAGCCGCCAGGATTGAGGTGTCTGTCAACGTTCAGTAATTGCTGTCGTCTACTTCATGCTTACTCACTCAAAAACGTTTCCAACCAGCTTTGGCCAGTCAAGGATGGAAGTCGACATGTAGCGTGAGAAAATGCAATCGAAATTATCGTGGATCCATGGTTGCTCAACATCATCAATCTCAAACTTGACATTTGGAGGAACCCTGTTTCTATCAGCGTCTTTGCACGTAAAGCTTGGGCTTCACATACTACGTGGGTTGGATGGCACTCGAATCGTTTCCAATAATCTAGACTGCCAGCAGTTCTCGTCCCATGTTTGGGAAGATCTTCACATACTTCAACATCAGGATACTCCTGACCGACACAGATCGCCCCTGCTTCTGTAAGCACAAATCAACATAAAACATGGTGGAACCTGGTGCCCACATATGCCTGTCCCTGTACCAATATCCAAAACCCTCGCTGGCTTATTCAGATCGACTGGGGCTAGAAATAATCGATTGCCAATGCCTTTCGTCATGAGCAAGTGCGTCAGGTCAAGCCGTTTTCGTTCAGCTTCATCGCTGGGGAAATTGTAGGCTGTCAAGTATCAGCAGTCGTACGAAGTCGCATGGGCAAGGTCAAAGGTCTTGCAGTCCGCATTGTAGGCGTGGTACTGTCGGCCGAATTCAGTGGGATAATTTAGGACACTCGAGGTCAAAGATGCGGTGTATCTCGATCTACTTTGGTAAGTGACAGGCTTCAAAGAGGATTTAGTGGCTAACATTTCGCTACTCAGAGTCGAGTCACCCTCGTCGGCCTTGAACGGTGATTAGCTTGCGATTGAGATAAAAAGGGCGGGGAAGGCAAACAACAGGCGTGTCCACTTCAAGTGGCGCTGTATCCGCAGGGGCTTCTGTTGTGGTGTATACTGGCGACTGCGGCGGGTCAGAAAGGCTCGTGCTCGTCATGACGTTGATACGATGGGCGGTAATGAGTCGCTAGATTGCTGGTAAGAAAGTAGAGAGTGGACTGAAACAGAGCTAATGGGAAACATTGTCGTCTTTTTGTGCTGGGGCGACCGGCTAAACTAGTGATAGCTAGAGTTTATGTGCCACAAAGATTTGAGCTCATAGGTTGACGCGCGTTGAGCGCCCCTCGTAGTGAATTTCGTATCACTGTTAGCATGCTACCACCCCATAGCATGTTACCTGGCTTGACCCCGCACCGGTACGCAACCTGCGCGAATTCCTGGTAGCACAACATTCGCACGATTAGTTAAGTCACGAGCATCTGTCACCCCTTCCAGCTCTACATTCTCAAATCTTCGATCAATTCGTTACTTTTGTGCAACCTGCACATCGTGGCGATTTTCAGTTTGCAGTAATTCACTTCCCCTTAATGTACAACGCGGTTTCTTGCATATTCGACAAATCTTGAGACGAGCATACCGATCAATACGAATGAACGAAAGGCCTCGATGGCTATGCCGTAGCTATGTAGGCATATACATCGTAGTTACGATGCCCCTTATTCACAGGTAAAACCAACGCTGCCATTGCGCAATCGAGCTTGGACGGCCTTACTCGACGGTATGCACAGCGATATGACTTGTGGTCGTGCAAGCAAAGACCTTCCAGATAATTCTGTTATCGGGAACACCATGATGCAGAACGATGTCGGTCAGCAGTGCCCAGACAAGTTTATCTGCTCTTAATTGTCGAGCCAACTTGTCGTCGCAACTATCGCGAATCACCAATTCGTACCTGTCGCACCGACCGTAAACGATCCGTTCTCGCTCGTGACGACGCGCTCAGTCTAGCAAGGAGAGATCTGTACTGCAACGAGGCATACCATGTGTCGAAGGAATAGCTTTCAGCGTGATAACAGTTAAAAGAGCATAGCAATGACGTAGCTTTGCAATTCGCGACACATTCAAGAGTGCTAAGATCGGACCGAAATCGTGCAGAGGTTCAGGGAGTTAACGCTTAAGTCGACAACCCTAAGCACAATGAATGGCGCGACCATGCGGTGGTGACCATAATTACGTCCCAGTACTTTGGCACCCTACCCTAGGGCTAACATGATTCACGCAGCATACGCTAGCAGTACTCATCGCAGCTTGCCATCCGTTGTTTTGGACCAGTCATGCTAATAGAAGCCATCATGATCTAATAAACATTACAGTTGATTGAGATAAAGCGCCTGAGACATATTGAAGCTGATTCTTCGGTGGTCACGAGGGATAACGCCTTCTCTGAAACTTGAGCCAACTCAGGAGTATCGCAGTGTAAGCGGGTTTACAGACGGAACCCACTAGTCTAGCCTAGCTAACGGGTGTTGACACGCGCAGAAATCTTAATTTTACCCTGCTAGCATGGGGCAGAAAAGACGATCCCAATTTGCCATGCCGTAAAGCAATCTCACGATGTTCCGCTGCATCCCTGTTATGTATCTTTTTCGATTCGGGCACACGATGGACTGGGCTGAAGGATCTATGTATACGCTAGTTGTAAAAGCTTTGGGCTGTAAAAGGATCAATAACAATACGTACCGAACAACGATTGAATCTAGAGTTAGAAAACATCCGAGAAATGGAAGGCGTGCCGGGGTGAAACCTCATCTCACGCGTACTCAGCTCTCCTGACAAGGCTTCACACGACATACTAGCCGCGCCTGAGCACGGGCAACAGGTTCGATGAGATGCGCTATTTGCTCCGATTATATGGTGGCTAAAGTGCTGTCTACTGGCGCGGTTGGAAAATATTGGATACCCGAGAGGAAGGCTAATTTCGCGTGATGGATAACCGATCCTTCATTAGCCAATAGCATTCTGCGACTAGCGTCTAGATAACTCAGTACGTCCTGTGTCCCAACAGGGGGGACTTTTGAAGCCTCCGACTCCTCGGATGGAAAATGTACATAACATAACCTAACATAACATCTGGCCGTTACAGATCGTCCTCTATGAGAAAAATATAAGTCCTTCGAGTCTATAACGTCATAGAGTTTTCCGGCATTGTGTATTCTTCATGTGCGCATTACTATGGTTGTTAGAGTCCGCTCGAGAACGATACAAGGTAAGGCCGACGAGAAATGAAGGTAACTGATTGTCAATGGCAAATTAATGCCCTATATAAGATCGCTTCAAAACTGAAGCTATGCTTGATCGTGCCCTACAGATAGAAGTAACAGAAGGGAGAGCCTTCAAGAGTATCCAGCGCGTCATCGATGGTGATCTCGTCGGCATTAACTCCCGTATTGAGGGGATCAGATTTGACAGCGTCTCTGCTGGGAGGCTGGTTCAGGATAGTAATAGTACCAGCAATGTCCTTAGACTGCTTGTGATGGAGAGCCTGCCAGATCCAGTAGATGCGGTCTACCATAGAGTGGTGCAGGAAGAAGATGGGATCATTTGGCGAAGAGAAGAGATCAGATGAGTCGCCGCCCATGACAAAATGACCAGCGGCGTGGATACCCAGAAATTCATCAGCAAATCGGCCCTGAAACTCGTCCTGCATGGCCTTGATGCTGTGCGAAGCTTTGCCGAGGGTAATGTTCCATAAGTTGGGCAGAGTCATCCACTGATCAATGGCGTAGTGACTTAAATCGCGACGGAGACAGCGGGGGTTATACTCGAGAGGGGTCGAGGTGGCTTTCAGTCCATCCATACCGGGAGAGGGGGGACCGAGATTGGCGACAGCGCCGAGGAACAGACCGTCCTTGAGACAGCCGCCACCGTTACCGCTGGGGATGAAGATGTTCTGCATGCCGGAGAGAGCACCGTTGTGCTTGACGTACTTGCCATCGCCGCTCATACTGGTCTCAGAGCCGTCAAAGACAGGATTGCTGGCAAAGTCGCCAGTCTCGAACCAATTCCAGTACTATGGTCAATTGTGAGCTTGTGATTCGCGTAGTAACAACTGAAAAGATGTACTCACCGGCTGGGTGCCCGTGTAACCGCACTCATCGCGGAGAGCCTGTTCGTAAGCCCAAGTAAAGTATCGATGCCAGGTGAAGAAATTGCCCTGAAGCATCGGTCAGATACAATTGACGACTCGCAAAACACGGCTCTTACTGTTCCATGGATGCTCAGAGTCTGGTTGATGTGGACAGCGACAAAGTCATCATATCTGGTGCGGGCACCAGGTGCAAAAGCCGGATCAGCCTTGGAGGGTTTCTTGCGGAGGCACAACACGGCATTAATGTAAGCCCGCCTCTCCCCCTTGGATAGGGCTTTCCTACATTGTCGTTATGTTGGAGTCACGACGCGGTGTACAACAGTAAGGAGATAAACTCACCAATCACGGCGTATGGCAGCGTTGAAGATTGTGCACTTCTTGGGGCCGGATCGTCTCTGGGGTTGTGCCTCAACATCCTTCAGTGCAGACGTCGCCTGGGTGTTGAGATCTAGCACAAGATCACTGGCAGACTGCTCAGTAGGTGCGGCAGCAGCGAGCGACAAGGCGCCAAGCAAAGTAGCGAATATTCTAGAGATGTGCATGGTTTACCACTTTCGAACTTAGTCCTAGTAGTTCTATGATAGACAAAAAGGGAGAATGGTTAGATAAAAAACAAGAAGAGCTGCAACCAGTTAATCTAATGCGTAAAATACCAGAACAGCAACCGAATGCGGCATATATTGGAATGTACACTCTCGCGACCCCTGCCACCGCCACACCGGAGCAAGCCCCATAAGTTGGTAACATTGCCCCATGGCTCTTTGTCACACTGATGAGGACGATCCATGTCCGGGGCGCAGATCCGGCTGACCGAGCCGGAATGATCGACCACATTTAGCCAAGCACGATCCACTCAATTAGAAAATTGGTGCAGGGGACAACCAACACGATAACTTAATGGGAACTAGCAGAAGTCTCCGTTGGTAGTGTTATTCTATGAAAGATGTTCCTACTTTTGGCGACGCTTGACCACTGAACCCAGTCTCTCGGCATGGGAAGAGGCACCATAAGCGACATGTGTCTCGTACGATCCATCGGACTCAATCAACAACTGAGCATCTTGGACATATGTAGCTAAGATTTAGTGGCAACCAACAACAAACAACTAGCAACACCTTAGTGAACCTTTTTGCGGTGGCGGATCAGTGGCAATATGCAGTACTCAGGGTAATCTTCGACTTTGAGGGTGTAGAAGAAGGTGGGACCACTAATGTGCATACGAGAAAATCGCCCACTAGACGAACTTGACTGTTCCTAATTAACAACCCCAGTCCACTTAAGGTACTTACCTTTCTTGACTCTTCAACATTTCTTCTTTCTTTTTCAGATTTTCGTATGATACCTTTCATGATGCCGACAAGATGCCAGCTTCTCCATCTTTTGTGTTAAACACAGACCCCGAGTGGGCAGCAGAATCCCAAACAGCATTGATCATAGGCGTCATCTCCGCGATGAACCTACTGGCACTCGTTGTTGTCGCCGCAAGGACTTACACCCGTCTGGTTATCTCCAAGTCCCACGGAGCCCAAGATGTGCTCATGGTTCTAAGTGCTGTAAGTTTTCGCGGACAGTTTGTCGCTTTCAATCGTCATGCGGTTGGCGTATGCCCTCAAACAAGTAATCACTGATCACCACATTAGTGCACAGGACTTGTAGGCACAATTATTCTCTGCATGCAAATACCATACGGGCTGGGTAAGCATGCTGATACGATCGAGCCATCTGACTATGCCACCTTTGGCAAATACAGCTTCATCCACACAGTAATTTCACTTCTTGGAGGCATCGGTCTTCTCAAGATCGCAATTGCCCTCGAACTCATTAAGTATAATGGTAATTCATGGCGGTGGTACAACATTGCTCTGTGGTGCCTCATTGGTCAGTCCTTCCCTGGACCTGTTGCCATAATCAACTGCGGACTAAGCAGATTTGTGTAGTTTTTGTCATCGCATACACGTTTGAGGCATGGATGTCGTTCATTCTCTTCTGTAGACCCATCGCGAAACAGTGGGACAGCTCGCTTGAAGGGTCTTGCTACCCTGTGTCCATGTTCGTGGCATTCGGTCTCGCCAATTCTGGTAAGCAAATAGTCAATCTTTCGGTGCTTTAGAGCATATTTTAATTGTCTTGATTTTTTGAATAGCCTTCAATATCTTTACCGACGTCGCCTTCGCTACCTTGCCTATACCGATCGTCTGGTCCTTGAAAATGCCGATCAAGACGCATATTTATCTCGTCGTTATACTGAGCCTTGGCTATGTGTACGTAGATATTTGGGCATCCGTATATTTTAGCGCTACCAAGCTGACCGCTCTACAGTGCCGCCGCAATGGGTATAGTAAAAGCTGTTTCGCAGATCAAGTATGATCCTGCGGGTGACAACACGTAGTAGGTCAATACAGCCATCCAAGCCAAGCCGATGCTGATTCCGAAATCTCCTCCAGCCTTTCCGACGTACAATTCTGGGGCCTGTAAGTGATCACAATCATATTCCTCTAGCTTGCAAACTTACAGTTTGATAGTCTTCAACTTCATGTTGGTACCATTGCTGCTTGTGTGCCCTCTCTCAGGCCTTTAGTCAAAAATATTCTGCAACTGAAGTCACTGACACCCGCGTATGGTTACACCAACTCCGGACAGCGCCAACGCAGTATGCCTCTTTCTTCCTTGGGCGTAGTTGGAGTTGTATCTGCTTCAAGACGGGGACAGCCGCACTTTGAGCTGGATGATCGTCGTGATCGAGAGAACGGTCCAAACGGTAACGCGATTTACGTCGATACGGTCATCGAGCTCAAAAGCAGTAGCCAGGAGGCAATCTTAGACACAAACAGCGCAAAAAACGATGGAATAACACGGAATCAGAAACTTAGTCTAGCGATGGAATAATCATATGCTTTGGGTGGTGCTGCATTGCCAATGGACAGCGGCTAACTGTTACTTGTGAGCCTTTCAAGGTGTTGTTGGTTTGCTTTTCATATTAGACTGCTTCACGCACGGCAAAGAAATCGACTTTGCGTGTCAAGGAGACCTTGACACGCGTTAAGGATACCAGCTGCTATGGAACGTGGCCATGGATATTCCTCTTCAACCAGGGGCAGACCGATCTTGTGCTTCTTTTTTATTTCTTTGTACTACGTCTTGTATCTAGAGCTTGCCGTATACTCTCAATTGACCTCCAATGACCCTGAAATCTCACAATGCGAATGATTGCACATGGTAGAACCACAATAGGACATTTGACTGGGGGTCTTTCCTTTTACTAGTATACACAACTACACATTATCCTATGACACGAAATCCATCATCACACAACTTGAAGGGGCAAGTTCTTCGATCACTTGAAGTGATTGTTACCTTGGAAAAGTGATCGAACTCCGTAGCAGGACTACCATATTTTTTAGTCGAGAGTAACCTCACTACACATCGTAAGCGTCCAATCGCATGGCATATATGGCCGACACTCTCACACAACCTGACTTAAATTGTATTCAGAGGACCCGCCCTGATCGTGGCACCGTTTTTCTTTGCTCCCTATTATTAGCATAGTTTTCCAGGATCTTCGTTAGAACCTAGAGCTCTGCTGGGAACAAGCGACAGAGACGAGAGTATTAGCATATTGAAGGTTAGAGAAACGCTAATCAGCTAGCAACTACCTTGGACCTCTGGTTCTAGGGAAATATGAGGCCATATGAATACATTGTCCGTGCTATGTAGTCATAATTTTCATATAAAATGTTCCTATCAGATTGGCATTCCTCAAACTCCATACTCATCCTCAAACATGATCTGTGCTCTAACCCTCCACTCCGTTTCTTGCAAATCGTGGAGATTCGTCCACATTTCGTCCGAATTACTCAGCCGAACCTTGACTCGCTGCCGTCCCCCACGGGTAAGTACGACTCTGACAATCTCCTCGATCTCGGGTTCGTCCAAAACGACCACTTCAGAAGCCGCTTGGAGCGCATAGATCACTTCTCCTTTACAACACGGACATACTACTAGCTTCTCCGGGAAGAACAAAAGGGAGCCAACCCCAGATCGACGCAGATCAAGCCTCTCTGAGCAAGTAAAGCACAAGGTGTGTCCAACGAGAGTGGTAGAGGCGTCCGTGCAACAAGCAAAGAAGACAATCGAACTTTCGTCTTCCAAGCACACCATGCACTCTCCCTCCCAGCCGTACTGACGTACCATCAGGTGGCCTTTTCTACTCTCAGACTCTCCACAAAGAGTCGCAAAGAAGCTATGTTTTCATCAGCGAAAAAGCTTCAATATTTAGGTAGCCATACAAACTCCGAATTCAAGCGACGAAGCTTTGGGCCAGGGTTGAGATGCTTCAGGCATCGCCCACATCGCTTCTGCATCGTGTTCTCAGTGTGGTGCATGGTTCTTGAGGCGTGACTTTTGTAGTCGTAGTAAATTCGTTACGGTAGCTGGTCTGGATGAGGTGTACAAAAGGACAAAGTTGGATGAGTTGGGTTCGGGGGGCAGTCATCACTTATGTACACGTTCACTGACCACGCCATGTCACGAGACAGAGCTATCGGGAGCTTGTGTCTTTACCCGGAATATCAATTGCTGCGACTTGGTGCATCTCTATAGGAGTCGAAGGGAGAGGGAGTCGTCATACTCGACGACGTTTGCAGCAATGCTCGCTCATGAGTGTCGCCATCATCTCTAGAGTGGTGCTCTCTGATGCGTGACGAGGAAGAAAGAAGATTCTCGCTATCTGTATTTGAAGTGTTAAAGCCATCGTAGCTGTTGGACTATACGATCGTTATGTACCTGTGCTTATCTTGCCTCTTTGTAGGTGTACATGGGGATAAGCGACAAGCATGGTATCAGGAGAGTGTCTCGTGGTATGAGGGAGGCACTCGATTCCCAGATCGCGATAGAAGCTGGTCTCGTCATGAATCAGTTGGCATCTTTGCGGCAGAGAGTGATGAATGAGAGCCGCCAAGAGTGGTGGCGTTGCGCAAAAACCCCATGTGTATCTCACTCCAGTTCGGGAATGCCTTCACAACGTCGACCGTCACGCCAGACCCAGAGTCTACTTCCGTAGTCTTGGCTGCAAGCTTACCGTTGGATGTGTCCATGTAGAGCTAGCCTTCGGAATTACCCATCAAAGTGACAGGGCAACAGTCTCCATCATCTGCTATGTCTCCGGTGGATGTGCATGTCGCTCTGAAGTTCGATTTTGGTCCGACTTGAGTGTTCATGGGCAACTTACGTGACAAGACTTGAGTCTCATTTCTCGTGATCAGAAATGGAACTGGCCCCGGCATCAGTAAAAGCGGTAGGGATCAGACGCTGACACGTTGTGCTCGGTCCCTGTGCTATGCATGCTCTCCAACATGATTATGGATGCGTGATTATCGATCAAACCGGGTTCCTGAGTCAGCGCAACGCTTGCATTTGGCACTACTACGGCTTGACGCGTGAGCCCAAGTCATCTTCATACAGCTATAGCAGTGCATCCCTTTGCACTTGTCACTAAAACTGTATCAAAACAGGTTCATTGCGTTCTTTCCTCACGTTCTGTGAGATGGAGGACACATACCATTGAACTCTAAACTCACGAGTCGTTTCCGGAAAGCAGCACTGCAGATCCGGTCGTCCAAATTGTCTTGCTAAAGTCTGTAGTTGTTTCACATTCGGTTTGTACTGAGACTTTTGTGATATTTTTGTCCTGCCGGCTGTGTTTCCGTGGCTTCGAATGATAGGCTGTACTTTCCTCGTCGCCGTTGTCGTCGTCGTGGTCTCGTCGCTTTGGTGATACTCTCCAGGCTTCCAGCTGGTAGAGTCGAGAGCTTGAGCTCCCGCACTCCAAGATGGCGAACGCGTAGACAGCCTTGCGGGCGCCTTTCGTTTCTTGGATGCCAACTCCACTGCTGATAGTGGCTGAATCTCAGCAAAACTTCGCTTCCTCTTATCAAGTCTTGGAACCGGCTCTTGCGTCTCTGTCATGCGGATAGGGCTGACTATTACCGAACTCGGCAAGGTCATTTCAGTCTTCGAATCTGAGGTCGGGCACATCTTGGTCGCTCCAGGTGTTGTAAGCTGGCAAGGGTTGAGGGTGATGTTTTCTGCTAGGGTGACGGAGAGTTGTTGATCATTTACTGGCAGAGACATGACAGTTGACATCCAGCGTTCGGCACCAGGAAAAAATGCTTCATCTAGCCCGGTGATTAAGTCGTCTTGACAAGAAAGGTTAAAGTTATCAGTAGCCGTCGGTAATTGTGGGTACGTGAGAAAGTTCGGCATTATGTTGGCACCCTTTTCGACTGTTGGTAGGGCTACAGCCTCCTCGGAAGCACTCTGGTTCGGATCAGTCGTCGTCAATGTGGTGAAGAGAGGATTGATATTGCGTCGGACTTCGATGTCTTGTTCCATTTTGCATAGTCTAAGACGAATAAGATTTGTTGGAAGCTGGTAGACGTCATCA
>JAAOAU010000109.1:0-19195 GCA_013186845.1 Fusarium sterilihyphosum | reverse complement strand
CGCAAAGAGCACGGTTGGGAGCATGATTGGAAGAAGGGAGGAAATATAAAAAAGAAGCTAGAGCAGCCCAGAGAGACTCCATGGATAGAAGGTGCATATTGTCAGCGATTTTTTAGGCGACGCTGGGCGAGTAGGTGGTTTCAAGTACGCAAAGATGATGAGTCACAGGTTCAGACGGCCATCAATC
Organism: Fusarium sterilihyphosum; assembly: GCA_013186845.1. Taxonomy (NCBI): domain Eukaryota; kingdom Fungi; phylum Ascomycota; class Sordariomycetes; order Hypocreales; family Nectriaceae; genus Fusarium; species Fusarium sterilihyphosum. Next base: position 19,008 of record JAAOAU010000109.1, on the reverse strand, counting down.
GCGAACCGAGAGAGGATGTCGTAAAGAGACTGATGAGGGGTCACCAAGAACAAGTCGACAAGTTCAATGCTGCCGAAGAGGACGAGATTAAGGTTGCCGACGAGAAGAAGGAGCCAAGTGCGTGGCTTGAAAGGACAGGCTGGGCAGACCACTTGCAAAAGTTCAAGGCAAAGAAGGATTTATTGCCACTGGCTGCCCCAGCACAAGAGGATGAGCCGGTGTTACAAGTGATATGCGACATATTTGATCGATTGGCTGATCACGCTAAGGCAGCAGCAGTACCAAGTATAGTCGGACTGGCCGCGCTGTATCAGATCGAGCGGAAGGAGATCCACATCAAGCCAAGCAAGCCATTCGATAATCGACTGGAGGATGAGTCGTGGACTCAGTATAAGGGCTACTGGATGACAATGCTGCGTATTTGGCATCGTATGGACGGTCGGCAAGACGAAGACCGACCGCCATATAAGCTAAGTATCCGTCAGGGTGACTTATGGGACGAGTTCGTGGAAGCTGCTGAAGCTGTTGTTGCAGGACAGGCAAGGCAGAACGGGCTGACTGATGAGAAGATGGAGCGGCTATGCTTGGATATGTTGATCGGTATGCTCGATCATCAGTTCAAACAGAGCCACTATGACAGTATCGTGCTCAGCGCACTAGCGATCATGGGCATCAACGAAGACGGCGGTTGGATAGAGCCGACCGATTATACGCCGAAGTATTCGGGCGTGATCAAAGTGGCGCGCATGTTGGTGTTATACCAGTCATGGCACGAGCGGGAGGAGGACGTTGCCGAGAAGATGAGGACTATGGATGAAGATGAAGCTCGTGAGGAGGCAAAGGGGATGTATAGAATCGTACGGGAAAAGTCACAACGGTTTATGACGCGAGTATCAGAAAAGAACGACTCAGAACCGACACCGATGGACTGGATATTCGACGCACGAACATACGGAATGAAGATACGATATGCAACAGCAGCGGGTGGCACGATCGATTGGCGAGGTGAAGAGATCACATACCGGCAAGTGAGATTCACAATGGGCAGCTTATCAGAAATGTTCCACTCGCTTGTGCAGGAAGCTAGGTCGCTGCTTTGCGAATTGACGATGGTGGGGGCGAACAACTTGGAAGCGTTGCCGAAGATCGAATGGACGAAAATGGAAGACGATCATAGTGAGGCTCGAGTGGGTTACTCGTTTTTGACTGATTCGCGCAATGAATGGGTGGCAAAGGGAAAGAACTGGGTGCTAAATCAGATTTTGGGATCAAAGAAACGACAAAAGGAGTGGCTGTCCGAAGGACCAAATGGATCATGCCCGTACAACATGAAGGCTGTGAAGTCATATGGACGGCTCGTGGAACAGTTTCGGGAAGTGCTGAATTTTTTATGGATTACGCTTTGTGGCATGCCGATGCGAACAACCGAAGCAACGGGGGTCCGAATGTGTAATACAGTAAACGGAGGGATACGCAGCATTTTCGCACATGGCATGATGCTGTTTTTCATAGTGTTATATCACAAAGGCTTTCGAAGGACAGGCTCAGCAAAGGTCATCCACCGATACTTGCCGCGGGAGGTGAGCGAGCTAGTTATATGGTATATGTGGATCGTGCTCGAGTTTTGGCAGCAAGTACAGGGCATGGTGAAAGGGGGCGATCGGTGTAGCGCGTTTTTGTGGGCCGATGAGATTGTGAGCAGGACAGACACTGAAAATGAAAGAGAGCAGAGAGAGCTACAAGAGCAAGAAGAGGATGACGGGAGAGTGTCGGTACTATTGCAGTCGCAGCAAGTTCGGCGTGGAGACGATTTGGCCGTTGATGAAATGGGTCAGGAGGATAGAAGAGACATGCGAGATTGGATCAAAGAACGCAAGTGGAATTCGGATCGACTGCGACGGATCATGCAGAAACATAGCGAGCGCTTGTTAGGCTGCCGGATGAACATCATTGCATGGAGAAACATTGCAATCGCAATCGCGAATCGATACTTGAACGCTTCGTTTGGGCAAGAAGAAGAAGGCGGGGATGGTGATGAAGATGAAATCGATGATAACGCGTGGGATTTGCAGGCAGGTCATGGAACGCATATTGCCGGGATGATATATGCGCGGGAGTTACAGCAGGGTTTATTCGAGACCGCAGCACTCCGAGAGAAATACCGCATTATCAGCCGCCGATGGCATAGGTTTTTTGGCTTTGGGGTAGAAGATCGGCAGGGAACTGAATCAGGCATGGCGAAGAAGCGAAAGAGAGAACTCTACGAGGATGTCCAGGAAGAAACACGGTTCCGTCGATTCAAGCGGCTGCGACAGGTTGATATCATCGGACAGTTGAAGCGCATGATGAGTCCAGAAGCGGAATTCCGGGGTAATCAAGAAAAGGCGATTCGGGCCATTATCCGAGGCGAGAGTCGTATTGTGCAGGTCATGGGAACCGGTGGCGGCAAGAGCTTGTCATTTATGCTGCCGCCATTTTGTGCATCCGACGGCACGACAGTCGTCGTCACGCCGCTGGTGGCACTGCGGAATAATATGCATGATCGATGTGCGAAGCATAAGATCACGTCATATATTTGGCAGAGCCGAGGGAGCAATCAGTCCGGGGCAAGCATCATATTCGTTACACCGGAATCGGCGGTGACAAAGGGTTTTCAAGACTTTGTAAACCGGATGTTATCACGGCAGGCACTGGACCGCGTTGTGATCGATGAGTGTCACTCGGTTTTAGATAGCACAAGACAGTTCCGACCGCAGTTGTTGCAGTTAGGCGAGGTTGTGAATGAATGGGGCGTGCAAGTGGTGTGCTTAACAGCGACGCTTGCGCTGGACGATGAGCCGGAGTTTTTCAGAAGGATGAAACTTTCGAAGGATCATTTACTGCTGTTCCGGGAACGGACAACAAGGAAGAATATCCGGTATCGCGTGGAGATTGTGGATAATGGCAGCGGCAGTGGAGACAGCCGAAAGGGGCGCGGCGGTCAGAGTGGATCGAAAACGAGATGGACCGGCATCGATGATGAAGAAGACGAGCAAGAGGCAGAGGAAAACAAGAAGGTTTACGACATCGTCAGGAGCTGGATGAATCGAGGAGTCGACGGCAAGGTCATTGTATATGCAGGGTCGATCAACCGGGTAGAGCGACTAGGGCAAGGGTTCGGATGTCCGACATACTGGAATAAAGTGGATACGGAAGAAGGCAAGGCAAAGCGAATGGATGAGTGGATGGCGGGCAACAGGGACGAGGGCGGCTTGATCGTGGCGACGAACGCGTTGGGGATGGGAATGGATGTGCCGGACGTGCGTTTGGTTGTGCATGCAGGTATGCCGCGGCAGTTGCGAAACTTTGTGCAGGAAAGTGGGCGAGCTGGGCGAGACGGTCAAGCGAGCGAGGCAGTGGTGGTTTGCGGCAAATGGATGGTTGACGAAGGAGTATGTGAAAGGTAGTGGTTGCCGTCGAGTGGTGTTGGACCGCGTGATGGATGGTCGCATGGATCGATGGGAGTGCGAGGAGGGAGAGCAGCTGTGCGATGTGTGCGAGAGACGCGGATTGGAACAGGTTATCGGGGAGGAAGATTGCGAAGATAGCGTGTTTGATGCGACAGGGAATCAACAGGAGGCAACAACAGGAGCAATCGAGAACGAGTTTGACCACGCGAATCGGACCGGGAAGTATGGGCGATGGCAGACAGGACGACATATCATGAGTGAAGCACGAGAAGCGCAAGAGTTTGAGATGCAGCTAGAGAGGTGGTCCGGAAGTTGTGTCGTATGTCGGATGGGGTTGACTTTGAAGGATAGCGAGGAGACACAGCACGAAATGGCACGATGTCCGAATAGGGATGGCGAAAGGTGGTGCTGGATTTCCGATGCGATGGCAATGGTAGAAAGAGAATTATTCGAACAGAGGAGGATGGAGTTATTTTCGGGTTGTTTTGATTGCGGAATGCCGCAGGAGATATGCAATCGATGGGTTGCAGATGACAAAGATGGAGGGCGGTTCAGTCGAGTTAACGACTCACGATGTCAACATGCGGGATTATTGTTGAGGTTATATGCGGGGGTGTACGGATGGGATAGGGTTCGAGCGGATGCGGTGGTTTGTGAAATGATGAGGGCGGATAATTTCAGCGTGGATGATGAAGGCGTAGATCAGATGTATCGGTGGCTAGGAGGTAGGGTATTGTGGGGAGGGATGGAGACGAGTCGGTTTTGTCGAGTGGTGTATAGGTTATGTAAAGAGGTAGAGAAGGTTATTGGCATATTTATACTGAGGTGTTAGGGTTGGGTTTGTCTATTACAGGTGAGATTGGGTCCCCACTGTCACATATGTGATCGAGGTCCCACTTTCAAATTATGTAATTGATCTAAACGTCCAGGTCATACAGACGGCGGTCAATAGGGGGACGGGTACCCGTCCTTCTAAAACGAGACGGGTCCCGTCCTAGTTACCATATATGGCTTAGCTCACTCCGTTATCGGATTGGAACTATTTCGAGTGGTTTTACTTGAAGTCTCATTAACCGCTAATTTTTACTCAAAGCAAATGGCTGACTTTAACTTGTATAGTCTTTTCTTTATCCGAGGTTTAAGTTCATTGTAAACTCTACTAAAGCTAGGACTGAACTACAATACAACTGTCCTCCTGTTCCGTGGCAGCATACAAGGCTTCTTGTTCATCGATATCCCGCTGAGCTATCTTCCACAGCTCGCCCATACCTCTTCTGCTTGTAAACAGTCGTCCGTTGTCGGTCTCCTCAGCTACTTGTGCTTCAATTCGATCAGTTTCTGCTTTATCCCAGTCTAAGTAAGCCATCATCTCTTCTTTAGTCCATTCTCTCGAACCCGTCGGGGTTTTGCAGTACCTCCCCATCTGCTTATAATCAAGACACCAGCTGTAGCTTGCTTTTGGGTATCCCAAAGGCAAGCCCATTGCTTTTCGATACTGGCGATTGCCAAGCCAGGCTCCTGGGGGTTGAGCCTTATACCAATCCTCCCTAGACTTGACGTATCTCTGATGGATGGCTCGTGGATCGTCATGCCTCAGATGGGTAGTTGGGTTTGAAGATAGATCTCCCAAATTGAACTGTGGTGACACCTGTGGTCTACATGTCGATGGCGTAGGTGATGGGTTTCGAGGCTCTGGAGTCGTTATGCGTCGGTCCACCCGCTCTGTTTCGCCTGTTAACTGGGATGGCAAATCTTGACAAGTTGATTCATTCTCAAATTCGAAAGTTTCCAAAGTAGTGGTTGGTTGCCACTGTATTTCGCCGAGTGTTTCCATCACTGGTGGCCTTGGTTCCTCAGGGGTCGTAAATGGTATCCACTCAAAGGTTCTCGGACACACCTGCGACTGGTCTGGAGATATAACTGGCAATGCTCTTAGTTCCGAATATCGTAGTGGACACTCCCTCGAGTTCCTTGCGTGACCTAGTATGTGACATTTGCTGCATAAAGGAGGGTTTCGTATCGGCCTCGCGTTCTCAATCACCTCGAAGCCGCTAAGTTCTCTTCTTACACTAGATAGCGGCAAAGACGAGCTCACAGACACCGGATCGACTCGTTGGCGGGGTTCTAAAAGGGGCCGTCGATTGTCTTCCCGAATCAAGTGCCAGTGCGAATGGAAGTCTTCGAGTTGTAATGCCTGGTTTTGAACTAATAAACTCTCAAGTTTGTGAGCGCAGGGCAGCCCTTGTGATCGTGAAAAAGAACCAGTACAGGGCGATAAAGGAGCAGAGGCTTCATGTAATAGAAGCTTCCGTTGCTGCTCAACCTTTCGCAAAGCTTCGTGAGACACCCAACCACGTACCGCCCCATATAGGACACTGGAGAGTTCAATGGGTGTTCTAATCTTCTGCTTGGCTTGGTTCGACTTCAACTCCGCCAATTGATTGAGCAGTGCATGCTTGATCGATCGCCAAGCTTCGAACAGGTCTAATGTAGATACTTTGAGGTGGCTCTTAAGCAGCCAGTGTATGCCTTCAACTCTCGAAGTAACGACGTTGTCAAAGTGGGGATGTTGATTGACCCATGCTTTCACCAGCTTCTCTTTGTATTGGTCAAGCCAGTTTGCCTTGATATATCTGACTTCTTCGATATGATCCGCGATGTATTTCCTCTCAAACTCGGAAACGCGTTCGTGGAAAGTTTGTTCATTTGGTGACTTGATGATCGAATGCCAGTGGCCGTAGAACTCGTTCCAAGCCTCGATCCCCAGGTTATCTCCTGGGGTCTGGTGCGTAAATCTCGGCTGGCAGTAGCGAAGAACTGCCTTGTTCGCATGCCAAAGACATAGCAGCGGCCTTGACGATGGAAAGCAAGTATCGACAGCGTTCATACACGCCAGGCAACGATCAGTCAGGATGACTGAGGGATGTCTAATCCTGTGGTTCTCGCATAGCGACCGGAAACGACCTAACGCCCAAAAATAGTCTTCTTCGCATTCTCCACTCAGGAAAGCAAACGCGATACAGAACGAACGTTGACAAGAGTCAACACCAATCAAGTCCAAAAGTGGCATGCCATATTTGTTGGTCTTATAGGTACAGTCTAATATTAAGATGTCCGGATATGACTGTAGATATGCCACTGAGTCGGGATGTGCAAATAGAACAGCCTTGACTCGGCCGTCTGGACCGGTTTGGAATTGACTCCAAAATCCTTCTCTAAACAGCTGATCAGCAAGCGCGTTGATGCTGCTCTGTCCTTGACAGACTTCTCGTCTGGCATCTGCAATACGATTGTAGATGTCCTGCTGTGTCGCTATCGTGTCGGTGTTCTGTCGCATGAACGTTCTAATCTCCTTAGGCGCTATCCCAGCGTTGGCAAGGCCAGTCAGTTGAGTTAGGTGCTCCTTAGACATTGTTCGAAGTACTGGGTGGGCAGTGATGTCTTGGCTTGGTTCGTGGTTATGTCTTGAGAATCGCTTGTCAGAACGATGCCGCAGAGTCCAGGTACTTCTATCATTATTCTCTTTTGCCAGTACAGAGAACTCGCAGCCTGTTGTTCGAGTTGTCGTCTTGCGTTGACGTTCTCTCGAAACGATCGGATGGTTACGGCGACGATCACACATAAACGTGATTGTCCTCCTGCCGGTTTTCTCCTTAGTTGACCTTCCAGTGATGAACGCGTAGCCTTTGGTCGCCGCCCAGGCGTTGATTGCCTCGAACAACGCCTCCCGTGACTCATACTCGCCTTCAGGAGGGAGACAATCATCAGGAAATGGTGTCGGACTTTGAGATTGGTTGACATTCATGGCGAAGCAGTCGTCTTAAGCCCATAGTCTCGACACGATTAGCAGCAGGTGCACTAAAACGCGTCATTCGAGACGACGCGAGAGAAAGACCGATAACGGGGTGAGCTAAGCCATATATGGTAACTAGGACGGGACCCGTCTCGTTTTAGAAGGACGGGTACCCGTCCCCCTATTGACCGCCCATACAGACCCCAGTCCCTATCACATATGTGATCGAGTCCCACTCCTGTCAAACATCAGAATCTCCTCTTGAACTCTCGATTCGTGTCAACCACAATTCTCATCATCTTCTTCACCACTTTCATCATCGTCATCGTTCTCACCATCACTATCATCTTTGCCATCTTCATCATGATGTTCATGGAGATTAGAATGTTGGCGGACCAGTGCCGTCCGAGCATCAGCATCACCTCCTGTCACACTGTCCAACTCCTCTACAAAACCTCGTGGAGATATACAAATACCGAGTAGTTCTGGAATGGACGTTTTTCGCAAGCTGTGTTGATCGCCGTCTGTAGCCATCTGAACCCCAGGAACTCTCAAGTCCCTGGAAAGACCTTGCATGTTGTTACTAGCAACAAGGGACTCCAGGACGGGCTGAACGACATGCGCATACGATGCCTGGCAGATTTCTAAAAGGTCAGGAATCTCGTCTGCAACAGCAAGTGCCATGGCACGGAACTTGTCTTCTTTTTTAATGCCATCGGTGGTACGAATCTTATTATAGCACGTAAAGAGGCTCCTGGAGACAAAGACGTAGATTCCAGGACCAAAGACGTCTACCATCACTGCTAGCGGTCGCCAGGCATAAATCTTCTTGGCCAAGGTGCCTTCGGGAAGACAGAGCTTCCTGCTGAGATATTTGGCGATTCTCGTTGAAAGGGTCAGCCCCGCGTTGGTGTCTATTCCGTTCTTGACGAGGAAGTCTTCAATGTCTTTATTGGATCCTGTCGCGGCCGGGTTCGACCAGCGATCCCATTTACGGACGAGCGACACCTTCATGTCGATCAGTCGAATATCGTCGATCGTCAACATGTTGGGGCTGTCGTGCTGAACGGCCTGAGCCCAACGTAGGGTGAAGCTGGATAGGGTCGCCTGCCCACCCTCGCGGATCTCGTCTGCCACCCTGCCCGCGTTCCGGTCGAGGTCGGCGAGGTGACGTCGCGGGTGGCGGCCATAAAGATGTGTCAGTGCATCAGCGAGCCGTTTCTGGCCTCGGTCGCCGAATACCTCATGTAGGACGGCGATACCTATGACACAGATCTCTTGAGAAGACAGCCTGCCTTCAAAGTGCCTTTCCTGCAGCCTGCGAGCAACAGCTAGGGTGTCGAAAGCGCCATGTCCCTCCTCGGAATGGTTCCTGAGTCTGTTCTTTGCTTTCAAGGCCTCTACCAGAGTAATTGGCTTGTCATCTCCGCCCAGTCCCGGCTTCGGTGCTCGCGCACCTGCGCCGAGCCGTATCACGACGGGTTTGTCATCGGTCTGAGGGACCTGTGTGAGAATACGGTTGGCAGATGGCCTTGAGGGGATGTCGCTGTCTTCGTTGTCGCCTCCATGATTATTTAGCACATGCGGCAAGACTTGCGTGGATGCCTGGAAGAGCTGGGTGCCTTTCAAGAGCGTACCTGGAGGAAAGAGTGGCTTCTCTACGCGACGCGCATTATGGCTGTCTGTCTCTGAGTCGCCTTCTTCATCACTGGTTTGAACACAGCGCTTAGCAAGCTCGTAGGCTAGATGCTCCGGTATGCCCTTCTTGACAAGGGATGCGTGCCACTGGTCGACAAACTTCTTGAGCTTCCTCTCGTATTTAGTGAGGGTCTCGGGCAGATCTGTGAGATCCTGCTCATCCGGTAGCTCGGGCGACGGCAAAGCATGTTGCGTCAACAAGCCAGCAGTGTCTGTACTTGGAATGGCGTGGGAGGTGGAATCCGGAAGGAAGCTGGACGGTAGACTGCTGTTCACATCGGCGTCAGGAATCTGTCCAGAGCGAAGTGTCTTCCGCGAGACAGGCTGGCTTAACTTAGCCCCTGACGCGTCAAGGTCATCGGCAACGAATAAGCCCGTGTCCGAAAACACTGGCGAACCCTTGTCACGTCTGGGAGCCGTGGTACCTCTGCCGTCCAGAGCGTGGCGCGCGGACGATCCGAGCCTTCCGGGTTGAGATTTGGATGTGCTGAAAGAATCTCCGGCGTAGTTGGGCAAGCGGACACGCTTAGTAGACTCTGCTGTAACAGCAACCGATGGAACTGTTGTCCTTTTTCTGCCTGTTGGTGGCATATCGCTGGTCTGCCTCTTGATGATTGTGACTTCTTTCCATATGGCCTCCTCCTTCCTCCTGTCGTAGATGAGGGAGGAAAGGGATTTAAAATGAAGCAATGAATGTATTCGTAATCTCGCAAGGGCTGTCGGGGTACGTTGCGCTACGGATCCCACGCAAACGATTGCGATTGGTCTCCTTGTCTAGGATGTCCCTGTTGTGACCAGGGTTTGAACGTATCGTATGCCGGAACCAACTGTCTATCACACATGTGATGGCACGCTGGACATAATAAGCGTAGAAGGAAATTACTCGAGTTACATCCAATTTAATAATAGACTTTTGTGCTATCGATGTGTGGAAACTTTAAGGGGATGTCTGAGGCCTCTCTGTCAGTTGTAGGTTTATTCCATTGTCGGCTACCCTAGACTTGGCCCGTAGCATCTTCACAACAAAGCCCAAGCAATATTCCAGACTAGGTCAACGGTCATTATTACGCATCAAGCATTTACATCACCATCTCCGTCATGGCACCAGAGCGCCAGAAAGCCAAAGGCGCGTCAAGAATGCGGTCTAAGCCCAAGGGTTGCAGGGCAAGAGGTGTCTCTTCCTCCCGCTCGCCTGCATCCGGCCTCCGTGCAACCCGACCTCAAGACACCATCCTGCGATACCTACAGTCAAGTTCGCCTTTACCCGTAGCTTCCGAAAGAAGAACGTCTCCAAGAGAAGCAAGCTCTGGCACGCTGCGTTCGGATTTCTCCTCTGCCAGCAGCAGCACCGAAGGCCCCGTCGCAGAAGGCACTGCGTTCCCCGAGCCATTATCATCATCATCTGTAAGGTCGAATGTGTTACCATCGATCGATGAGTCCTCCGGGAATCTCAGGTCGCGACGAGGGAGGCATTTAGAGGAGCAGCCCTCATCTAGATCTCCAGTTAGACAGCACTACGGCGGAAAAGAATACATATCAGGTGCGGCTTCCCAGACACGAACCTTGACATGCTAACACTGACATGTACTCAATTTAATCTAGACTCAATAGATGACGACATGACAGACAGAGCTGCCCCGGACGGTGACATCATGTCACTAAATGACCAGTCGCCAGTATTCGGCCCCGACATGCAGATGGACTCAACCGGTGAGGATGACGGGTCATGGCAAATGCGTTCAACACCTCCACGTGGTCATGAGTCTTACCCAGGTCAAATACTCAATCTCTACACAGTACAATCGGCCTGCTAACCATCGGCCCCAGATGGCATGATAAACAGGACAAATGATGAACGACGCGAAAATAGTGTCACCCGAAACGAGCATCCCCTAAACGAGACACATGACGAAGAGCGAGCGGACCCCATTGCTGCAGAACTGCCTACACGCGAGGAAATATATAACTGGGTTGAAGAGGAAGAGTTGGACGAAGGGGAGAAACTGGCTCGACGTATCGTCTATATCCTCGCCGCCGGTCTGGTGTCATGTCCGGCAGATCAACACAAGAACCAGGACGCATCACACCTCGCAACCTGTCGCCGTCACCTGCACCTGCGCGAGACGTGGGCTGGGTCCAGTGCTAGAGTCAGTGGGTTGTCCTTCGCCGAGCGAGAGGAACAGTCACGACAGTTCGGTCTAGACCGGACCGTCCGACCCCTTGATGCTTCGGTCACGGGCCTCCGTCGCGACCAGCTGCCTCCAGCCAGCCGGCTCGAGGCCCAATTCGCGGGCTGGCACGAAGACAAAGACTGGTCAGATGCCGAGGTCTGCCTCCACCAAGACGACGTGTCGCAGCGGAAGCTGGCGCCCGCCGTTCACGACATCGACAGCTTCCTACATATCACGAAAGATCCGCGCAGCCTGCGAGGGCCGTTGAACATATGCATCACGGCCCAGCCAAGCCTCCTCCTCTCCAAATCCATTCACGTCCGCGTGCCCATACGGGTGGGAGAGAAGATCAAGCAGGTCCCGATCTACCAGATCCCGCACACCGTGCTTGCTCACCAAAGGCCACGAACGCTCTACATGTTCTTCCCGCGGCTCTACGATGAGAAGCGCCGGAAGAAGGGCCCAGTACCCCTGCGAGAGGAGCAGAATCGGCTGTTCTTCGACGGCTTCATCAAGCCAAGCATCGAAAAGATTGGACCGCACTTTGTGCACCACCTGCCTGGTAGCTACGACTCCGTCCGGGCAGCATCGTGCATCGCCAGGGAGTCGTCGGGCTCGGCGGCTGTACGCGGGGCGACCTTTGAGGTGCCATATAGCGAGGAGAACCTACCTAGGTTATGGAGCGTCATGCAGGAGGTACTCGATCGTGCGGAGCGCGATATGGCAGCTGACGGGCTCCGACCCGGCGATGACGGGGGCGTGCGGGAGACAGAAGATGCCAGTAGGCTGTGGCAGTTTGGCGATGCTATCTTCCTCTGCAGCTACAAGGACACCAAGCTGTGGCATCAATCCTCCGGCAGTAGCATAGCGGGGGTGCTGGGAGACTTCCGCGCCCGATGTGGCGTCGTCAGCCTCGAGCAGGAGCCGGCAGCCAGTATTCGCAGTGGCAGCCCTGCTTACGGCAACAACAGGACAGAACCGGCGCCGTGGGGGCAAACCCAGCTTATCGACGTTGCATCCGAGCTCCTGCCAATGAGAAATGGGCATACTGTTCTGGCTCGGCGGTGCTGCCAGCATAACACTTTGCGTTTTCTCTATGGACAGTCTAGGGAGGCTCTGCTCGGAAGGACGGCCCTGCGGGTGGAGGACGAGGCTGAGAATGACTGGGATGATAATGTCGGTAGTAGCCAGGAAGATGAGGAAGGGGAAGGTGAAAATTATGGCCTTGGCGAAGACGACTGGCAAGCTCCAAGCGGAAGGGGAAGGGAGGAGGAGCAGGCTGCAGGAGACGGTTGGAAGCCTCCCCGGATCCCGCGCGCCGCCACAACAGAGTATCCAGTACACATGCTGCGAGACTCCATCTCCATCACTTCAGAGCCCAGGAGAACTAGTCCTATCTTTAGGCGCGGCGTCTCGTATGTACAATCCTACACCGTAGAGGAGGGGAACTTCAACGTGGCCGCTATCTGGGCCTTCTCACACCCCAACATCTTCAACCTCGCGCACAGCGATGAGGCCTGGGCGGCAGTGGCCCGAACGGGTAACATCAAGGCTAGCCGCCAGGACGCGGAGCGGGCACTATCGCAGTCAATCCAGCGCATGGCTAGTAACCTCGAGAACCCGTCACGGGGGTACGGCTGGCGGGTTGAGCTGCGCATCACGACAGCACTCGCGGCTCAGTTGCGGCCGGCGGAGGAGGCCTGGTGGCAACTGGTCAAGCGGGTAAACCGGCTGCCTGATGAGCTAGGTGCCGTCGCCGTGACACCGGATCGGAATGCCTTCTACATACTCCAAGCTGGAGACTTTAACGCGTTTGTACGACAAAATATTGACAAGCATCTGCGGCTCATGGACTATATCATGTCGTACTGGGCGCGAGATCCATCTACACCGCAGTCAGCTGCATCGTTCTATGCCATCGTGACGCTTGCTCTCCGGCACTTCATCAACCATCAGCCGCACGCACTAGCCAGGATATTGTCTGCACCGCTTGCGGCCGCTGCCGGGGGCAAGATCGGTCTTGACATGGCCCGCTCTAGGGAGCAGCGGGGATTTTCCTTCTTCCCGAAAGACGTAGTGGACTGGCATGAGCTCCGGCTCCACGACTGGGCCACGGACCTGCTTCAGGTGCCACAGCTCGTCATCAAGGCACACTGGCTAGAAGAGGCATCGCTGCGGCGGTCTAGACACCTTATCGACCAGGTAATTAGCCTCGCCATCAGCAAGGACATCCGCACGCGGGAGCAAGCCGAAGACGTGCTTGGAATCCTCTCGCAGCTCCTGATTCGCAGCTATAAGGAAGCGGCGTACCTGGCTCTCTTCCCGGCGAAGGGCAGAAGGAATAGAGTGCCGGAAATGGACGTGTTCGAGTTTACCCTGGCTGGCGTGCGTGCTGAGTCGAAAAACGTACAGGGCCGAGACTGCAATCCTCCGGGGAACCACCGTTTCTTCATTAAGCACGTTTCGACCTATTTTGCCTGGGCATGGACCCTCGCCGATAGTGACATTAGCCGTGGACATCTTGAAAGCCAGCATTTCCGCGTGGAGGCTAAGAGGGCCATCAAGGCGTTCGAGCAGCTCAGCCGTAGTCCGTTCATCACGGCACAACGGTTCCTCTGCGTGCTATATTACCGCTTCTGCCAGCAGGTACTCTGTTTCCCCAACCCCGACAAGATCAATGGCGTCATGTCTGTGACTGCCAAGAACGGCAGCCGCACAGTTCTCTGCACACATATCATCAAGCCGTGTATAACCATTCCTGATGATGCCAAGCTGACGGACACCGTTGCAGCCATCGTGCTAAACCAGGATCCGAATACCCATCCACAACAGAACACATACCCATCTCATATCATCTATTCTACCAAGCAGATCCGTAGATATCTACATTTACCTCTATCTGGAGATGACCTATGAGAGCAGTGGGTGCCAGACAGGAGCTAGAAGTAACAAGATAGCAGATGCTATGTTGTAGATTACCACTAGCTTTATGCAACTGGATATGAAACTCAGCCTGTATATGTTATATGGTACAGGGTAGTTCGTTGGTGTTTGAAAGATGAGGCTAGTACAAGCTTTCATAATGATGAAGTACCAGTACTATTTAGAAAAACAGCGTCACGACTCCAGTATCATCATCACTCCAATATATATTTGTTCAAGTCAGATGGGCGGAGAAGTTGTGTATTTATGTTGGAAAGTAGATGCCAAAAAAACATACTTTAATATATTTCCCCAGAGTATTTCATGCCGCGACGAATTCCTTCTTCTTCAAGCTGACTCAGCAATCTCTTTCTTGCACCTGGACCAGATGCATCTTCTTTCAAGATAAAAGGTACGGCGATTTCCTCGATCAGGCTACAAAAGTTGTGGATATCTTCTTTTCTGATGTCCTGTTTGGGACGGTGGGAGACAAGAAGGATGCTACCTTGGCAGAGGTGACGGCGGTAATTGGGCATGCTGACCCATTTCCCATCCTTGACTGAGATTTTCATGAACAAAAGCTGAGCCAGAGGATTCTGCAGATCATCAGCTGGAGGCGTCTCATCGTCGGATTGATTGTTGCTGTAAGACTTTGCAACGAGGTTCATGCCGAAAAGCGCGGGAATATCGCACGGGTCATCACCCTCTAGGTTAAAAAGAGGGTGCGTCTTGGGCACAGTTACTTCCACTACCTGTGGCTCCTGTCGGCTGATCTGATCGCGGAGGCAATTGATACGGACACCAACAACCTTGGAGATCCTGTCGGCTAGCACGAGCTTAGAGAAATGGTCTTCTTGGCCGGGTTCAATCATGCTACCGATTGTGTCCCTATAATAGCCCAGGTAGTCTATGGCATCGCGGTAGGCAGTGAGGGTGATGTCGGTGGAGTGGCGTGGTTCAAATCCGGTTCCCTTCCTCATGACTGCGACGACCGGGCCCTTCCAGATAAAGTCGCCCCATGTATCGCCAATTAGGGTTGGGATTGTACCATGGATTGCCTTGTTTGTGGTCATATTACGGGGTGGCACATCCGGATCGAGGAACCAAAGGTTGAGGATATCCTGCGTGCTGGGTCTTCCACGGAGAACATTGCCTCGCACCTGGCGCAAGTCGCGCCCGATGTATTCATTCCCGGGGATATGCAGGAGTTGGTCCAGGACTGGGTGGAAGTAAGGCTCGACCTCGTACTTGTCCATCTTGGTGTCTACCCAAACAAGGGAAGGCCGCGTCTTGTCCATAGGGAAGAAAATGGCAAGATAATGTGTTGGAGAAGGCCGACTGGCAAAGCTGCGTTGGGCTTGCTCTGCAAACTTGGCGCAGAGAAGGCGATGGGTGCGCCAATCAGCTTGCTGGCATTCAAGGGAACAGTATGCAGCGGAATGGCAGCGGGCGCATCGGCGAGCGTCAGAAGAACTGCAGATAGTGCACTGGACGTCAACATCCATAGCTGGAAAAGGGCGACCGGGTATCGTTGCGTGAGAATAATAAGAAGTGAGGAAGCAATAGTGAAAACGTGGGAAGGAAAAGTCCAGAGGTGCGCTATGTAAAATAGGTAGCGGTTATTTTTTTAGGGGTCAGAGCCACATCACGGCAGCTAGGATTATGAAGGCTGGGACAGGGATAGCTGCAAGTTGAGGTTGAGGAGGCGCGGCTGGGAGGGTTTTAAATTAAAGTTGTCCCCGATATTTTGGGTTAGCTGATTTCTCCACTCTCAACTACAAAGCTCAGAATAGGACAAGCGACATTATACGACAGCAAATCGAGACTACTGAACTATTATAGGTCATACTTAATTCCCTTTCGGAGTCCAATTGTCGACACGCATAAGCTCAAACACTGTTCACCCAAGGAAGCTCGCTCGAACAACTGAAATTGGAGGCTGAAATCGGAAACTAAACCCATGTAGCAACAGACAGGGCGGCGACAGCGGCGTAGCACAATACTTCGCAGATTGGCATATCGACTTGAGTTAGACGGACGAGTCAACGGTCGGTAAATTCACTGTTGACTCGAACCTAAACATATGAAGTTGATTGGATAGGTACATAAACCGTGATGGGCGTGCAGGGCATAATAAACGCTTAGGCGCCTAGGCATCCATGCAGCTTTAGTGGCGCACGAAATCTCCCATCCACGAGCGGGGAAGGGGCTTCCCGACCTTTACTTCTCCGCTTTCTAACTAGACTATCCAATATGGACCCAGCCGTAAATGCGCATTTGGATGATCAGATAATTTATCAGGCGACAAAGGACATATTTGTCGGCCAGAGAGCTAAATACAGAAAGCTTGGGCCCGTAAAGAAGTCTATCGAGAGTCATCTACGAAAGGGCAGTTTAGTCCGGCAGCTTGTGACTCAACATGGCGCCGACGCCATACATCAGCCAGTTCTGAAGCTCCTTTCGGGTAGGGTGTATGAATCAACCTCCATTGCCAGTCAACGTTTCCCCGACCTCTTCGAGCCCTCTACGGCCCAGGCCGCAGCTAGGAATTTTCTAGAAGCAGAAGCTGCCAAGAGCGAACAGGCTGCGCTCGAGGGCATCATACAAACCCAGTGGGCTGATAGCCAAGGGGCCCTGGAGTGGGCAGAAGTCACAGCGGCATTACATGGTATGTAATAGCGATATATTTTCATAGGTGGACTATAATGACTGAATTTATGACCAGATGCTAGTAACAGTAGCACGGAAAGCGAAACTGGTAGCCTATCGTTGTTTCCGGTATATCTGCCGTTCCCTATCGAGCACATGCTTATGGAGAAACTGCAAAAGACATTGGAACTTGCCTGTTATGACTTTGGAACACGAGCGCTTCCGGATGTAATGCGAAAACGCGGTTGGGAATGTCCTGAATCGGTCGAACTCAGTAAATGGACCGAACTATTCGGGCGTGAGGGGAGTATGAGAGGCAAGATCGATAGAGACCTCCCGAAAGGACTACTGCGTTCGATTGCATCCATAAGACATACAGCTGTTCATCGCCTACGTACTAACTCCGTAGGGCTAGAACGGTTTCTCACTGATGCCGAAGAGCTTGCCCGGGCTCTAGGAGATACAGTACATGCAAAAGTCATCTCGGACCTACGTTCAGATACTCAGTCAGCGCTTGTGGAGCTTACACAAAATAAACAGTTTATACAACGGCAACTTGAACGCGCTCAGGAAGAAATAGCCAAGAAGCGTGCTAAACTCGACCAAGAGGAGCAGGAAGTTCTACGCTGTATCGCAAAAGAGGACAAAAAGTACCAAATTTTGGCGGGTGATAGACTACAAAATGCTCTCGAGCTTATGGGAGGCCCGAAAATAGCAACGGACAAGGAGGGCGCGGTCTTGGATGGCAGTAATGGTATGGAGGCGAACATTTTCTATGCTGATGATAGCGATGTCGATTATGCAGACCAGTTCGAAGATTGCGACGAAGCATGGTTTCCTTAGCATTTCCTTCACCATAGCTATAAATGCGATGCGGAGCATGCACAACAATCGTGACTAGGGAAATAGTCGTGCGTTGTGGCTAGTTATGGGGTGATGGAGGATGTACCACGGACGCGAGGTAAGGAATCGGAGAAGTCTTCCGTAAAGCTGTAATCAAGGTTGGCTTGGAATGTCTTTTCAAGAAGATCTTTTGGTGGCGAGAGAAGAAGGCCACATAGGGCCAGGAAGTTATGGATCGCCAGTGTTAAGAATCAAGACAAGATCTAAGTAACTGACTTCATTTAACTATTTACGATAGATGTGAGTAACATTTTAAAGAGCCGAGAGAAACCTGGTCATAAAGGCATATTATATACATGAAACTATGTCTCGGAAGCTTTTATTACTCCGATTTGCATGGCCTCTGAAAATTGTTTATCCTTACCCACCAAACCGGGGATGGTCTCAGCCCAGCTAATTCAATTGGCCATAGCATGAGACACATGATGCTGTCATTATCTACCGTTAGCAGCCAAGTCTATCCCTCCCTCTTAAACCCTCTTCACCGCTCTTCAAGCCATACATCCGTCTACTGGAACCCCACCAATATACAACGATAATGACATCTAATGCACCAGCTACAGATATGTGCCAATGCGCGAAGGCAAAGTGTGACTATACGATCGAAGGCGAGCTTGGTGCAACAGTAATCTGTCCTGATTGTTATCTTGAGGAGTCAACGTTCCTGGAGCCCGACAATGCCGAACAGCCAGACCTGATCAGTGAAAAGGACGTCTATATCGCTTTCACAGGCTCGTCCGCATTGTTGAAAATCGCAGAGAAACATCCGAATGATCAGTCGATCAGAAAGGCTGTGAGAAAGCGAGAGAGAGGCCATCAGGGGGTCAAAGACCTGATTCGCAAATACGGCATTTTAAGTGTAGTGGCCGCTATCAGGGTTTTGCTGGACGATAGTGTCTTCACCTGTACGGATTCAGCAAGACGTCGATTTCCCGACCTGTTTCCAGAAGAGCAAGTACCAAGGCCTAAAGAAGAGCAGGAAACAGCAACTGGACATCCGTATACAAAAGAGATCGAACCGCTTGATGGTGAATGCGGCCAGTCAAATGAGGCAGCTGATGACTTTGAAGGTAAGAGCGCCTTTCCCAACGTAGGTGAGCGGGCGATACATTGATGCACTACCTTCCTTACAGCAGATGGACTACCAAGTAGTCGACCTGGCCAGTCACCCCGGGATTGCCGCCTTCCCATCAGAACGCGACAGAGACTTATGTCACAGATGCAACTGCTACTAGAGCATGCGTGCTTCGAATTCGGACAGCGAGAAATGCAACAAGAGTTAGACAAATGGGACTGCAGCTGCGCCGAGGCGGTTTCGCTGCCAACTTGGGTAGAATTCTTTATGAAGAATAAAACACTCGAGACCGAAGATAATGCTGGGTCACTCTCAAACCTACTCAGCTCAGTAGGCAGGATTCAGAAT
>JAAOAU010000108.1:0-25053 GCA_013186845.1 Fusarium sterilihyphosum | reverse complement strand
AGCTAGATGTGTTATTTGCAGTTAAGACTTGTGGCTAAGAGCTTAACTTAGCGGACAGAACTTAGTATGGTGGAGGAACAAGAAACAATACAAGCCAGTACGTCACTTCAGTATGATCGTGGAGGAGTATGCTAGCAACAAAAGAAACGCTGATATCGTGACATCAGAAACCTTCTCTTGCCCAAGATACCCACCACCACCATCAAGAATTGCCGAGTGATTACAACAACATTGAGCCACTGGAGGACTTCGACTTGAACAAAACCGAGCCAGTGCAGACTCGACCATGGAAACCCAAGTATCACCTCACCATGGGCCTCGAGAAATGTACCTTCTCGGACATCATACCTATTGACAAAACTCTAGAGGAGAGGCTTGCTCTGCGACGCAAGATTGTCAGTGAGCATTCCGATATGGTCATTACCTCTGAAACCTGCTCGGAGGCTGCCGTCAAGGAGTTTTACGTCTGGATCGTCAAAACATACCTGCCTCGAAGATATCCATCTCTCTACAGTTCGGAGGGGAATGTGCTTGTCGGCCCAGCATCAACTAGACTACCGTTCGATCCGCCCAACGATGTCGAGAAAACATTACGCCTGCTTGCTGAGAACGTCGACGCAGAACTATTCTTTCTTAAGAGGCAAGGTGACAATTATGTTGCAAAAGCACTAATTCTTTGCTACGCGTTCTCCTTCAACCCATCTCTCAAGTTGAATAAAACCCTGGCAGAAATCCACGGACCTCTCCCTGGCTACAAAGAAAAGCTTGAGAGACCTATGAACCGCTACTTCACCTCCCTGCCAAAAGGCAAAGTTGTCAAACGGCACAATTGGAACATATCGATCGGTCGCGATCTTTTCGTACCGAGGGAGAATCCTTTGACAGTTTTGCCATTGTGGTTGATGGGCTGGATCAAAACGGTTCTTGACTGGCTTGGTATCGAGGTGTTGAAGATGAAGAGTGCCGATCTAGATCCTGAGGAGATGAACGTTCGATGTGAGAGGCAGACACTTCACAGGTTGATGAAGAACGATGACACGTTGGTGTTTGCTTTTAAGACATATCAGTATCCGCTTAGACAAATTCGGGACGAAGGTGGAGGACCGGCATTGGCTGAAGCGATAAGGGGAATTAATCGTGGAAGTGTGCCTCAAATCGCGTGGTATAAGGCGTCAGTGTACTGGGGACAAGCTGTCGTAGAGTATCTTCTTGGTGCAAGTTCTGAATAACCTGGATGAATTTGTAAATAAGACTGAAAAGTTTGCCCAGTTAGAGGCCAATGACAATCCGAACCCGCCGTGGACCAAACACGCTCAAATAACACTCTGGGCTACAAATTGGATATCTTGAACAGTAGTGACGATTACGTGGCGTAAATTAAGAACATTTATCAAGGCTTTCGCAACAGACGTGAACATACCTATAGCAGTGCCTCGTCGGTGCACGCGTTCTGTTCATGATTATTTTGACACTCGCGCTCAACGTCTATCCTGAACATGGCTTCTGACACTGCCGCGAAGAAAGAGATCGCGATAAATGACTCTGCCACTGGCAATGATCAGCTTCCAGTGCCAAACTGGACAACAACCAGCCGCCAGTGACAGAATCAACACTCCCAAATGTCCCAATAAATACCTGGTTTGCTCCCTCGCTTTCTCTCTCTTTTCTGTTCCTCCTTCCAACTGATCTTCGATCTTCACCTTTCCCATCAACCATCTTCCCAACTCTCATCCCTTCTTCCCTTCTTCATCAACATCAACCATTACCCTCAAGAAATCACCATCGACCTTCAACCTTACCAACTGTCGTTGTCATCAGAGACACCCTCACACATAACCATATCACCCACCAACACAACAACATCGTCTCATCAAGAACTCAACATGGCGTTTCTTGAGTTGACCGCACCTCGGTCCTCCTTTGCGGAGTCGACCTCCACCATTTACTCTGAGGATAACAAACTTGTTGCCCTCACCCCTCCTGCTCCCGCCTTCGCGGAGCTTACCAACTCTACCTCTGCTGAGTTTGATGTCGACAACACCGACAAGGTAAGCCTCCAATCTCCAATCTCCAATCATGAGCTAAAGAAACCCAAGGCCTTCGATCTGATCATCGCCAACCTCAACGCGATGCGAGCCAAGGTTCAAGCGCTTGAGTCCGAAAACAATGACCTGAAGGCTCAAGTTGAGGTTGAGAAATCCTCCAAGGAGCAAATCTCCAAGACCCTCGATGAGGCCAACGGCAACTGGCATTCTGCTGAACTTGCAGTTATTGTCAAGCTCCAAGGTCTAGAGTTGGATATCAACGATCTGAAGTCTCAAGTTGAGCACGAAAAGTCTTCCAAGGAGCAGCTCTCCAAGGATCTCGAGGAGGCCAACCACAACTTGCACTCTGCTGAACTTGAAGCTGCCAAGGTTCAGGCTCTTGAGTCGGAGAACAGCGAGTTCAAGGCTCAAGTAGACTACGAGAAGTCCTTCAAGGAGCACTACTCCAACAGCCTTGACGAGGCCAACCGAAACTGGCACAACGCTGAGTTCAATGCTGCTGCCAAGGAAGCCGAGCTTGGTCGTGTTCGCGAGCGTCTGACTCTTGTCCAAGATCAGGCTGCTGAACAGGCTCAACTCCATGCTGTCAAGGAACAGAACATTCAACTTCACGCTCAATTCCGCGTTAAGTTCATTCTTACTACCCATCACTTTGTCCAGGTAATCAAGCATATGATGCATGACTGGAAGGTTCAGGTGGAGCAGAAGATCGACGAAGACTATGCGAAGAACAAGGAGAACGAGAGCGACGCCACTTCTCTTGATGCCGAGTACGAGCGACTCAAGTCCCTGATCGAGGGTCACGACCACATGATCAACAACATCAAGAAGGGCAACGAGAAGTTTGTCGCTGCGATCAAGAATGCCCGCGAGCTCGAGAACCCTACTCCCGTCACAGAGCTCACCGCCGATCGTTTTGAAGCCTTCTTGTATGAGCGTGAGAAGATGGTCGCCCAGCTGGAGTCCGAAAAGCAGGAGTTTGTCCAAATGGTGAACGACAACTAGGAGTTCGACAGCCAGATGACAGACGACGTCGCCGAAGAAATGATTGAGATTCCCATCGAGAACAAGGCAAAGACCAAGGCCGAGCGAAAGAAGGCAAAGAATGCTGCTAAGAAGGCGGCTAAGAAGGCTAAGAAGGCCAATGCGAAGAAGGCTAATGAGAAGAAGTAAAGATGGTGTACTGGGGATTCCAATGTGGAAATGTTGATGACATGAGGGAATGGATGTGAGATAAGGACTGCTCGAGCGCGAGGCGATACGCAAGTGATTTGGACGGAAATCATTATGCCGATGTTTTTATCACGGATAGGTTAGGAGTTTTGATGTTGCATCTGCTAGGTCTTCATGGATGACCTTTAGGTCTTGTCGGTACTTAGCACTAGGCAATAATACCAAGCAACTTGGCTGGTAAACTTCTTCGTTGCAACTGTATATCATTCTGTGCATGCTTTGAATAAATCAAGACGTCGTCTGCGATAAGTTTTCCAAAGTCCTGTTCTCTGCAGGGTGAGGTGTCTCCATGGAAAAAACATGCAACCTAGCAGGCACTGATTTGGTGAAGGTATTTACGAAGAAATATTCTTGGAACAATGCTATCGTTAATCTGCTGTACAAATAATAAGAAATAAACATGGCCTGCCTTTGATCACGGGTCTGTAGGAGCGTTTCGAGTCGTATTGGATATACAATAAAGACAAAGGAAATTATCTTTCTAAAGCTGCTTCCATCCAACCATACGCGCATTCTGGCCAGCCAAACTGTTAACATACCCACGCACCTTCGCTTCGATGGCCTTTGCGTCTAACCCAAAGCGTTCGTAGTTACTTGGGTTCGAAGCAGAATAGCCATACCCTGTCATGCCAATACTGGCTGTGACATACTTGGCCCAACCCGTGGCCACGTACTCTTCGACGCTAACAATGGGCGTTCCATCGTGAGGAAACACACTGCTCCTATACTCCTCATCCTGCTTGTCAAACTGGGCAAAGCTAGGGAAGCTGACCACTCGAGTAGATATGCCCGAAGCAGACAGTGACGCAGCTGCGGCTACAACGTAGTGTAAGTTGGTTCCACAGCTAGTTAGGGTAAGTTTGGGTTCGGGTTCGTCGATAACAATATATGCTCCCTTGGCCACCTTGTACCGATCAGTAGCTGGTACAGGACCAACGGCGTCTCGTGCCAAAGACAAGATTGAAGGTGAAGTGCGGGCCGACAGGGCAAGCATCCAGGCTCCTAACAGCTCCTCGGAATCGCAAGGACGAATGTACTGGAGATTTGGCATCGCACGGTAGAGAGAGTCAATCTCTACCGGTTGATGAGTAGGTCCATTCTGTCCTTCAGCAAAGGAGTCATGAGTCGCGCAGTGAATCACAGGCAGGTGGCTGAGAGCTCCCATACGCACGCCAGGGGCGGCCTGGTACGTCCACGGATGTTAGCCAGTGCGCCACGTGGAAGGGATAGAAGCTGACTTCATGTGGAGCACTTACATATACGTAGAAGATGAGGAACGTAGCCGTCAGTGGCAAGAATGTTCCAGGATTAAAAGCAGCCAGACCGTTGGAAACAGCGGCCATAGCGTGCTCACGGATGCCGTAGCGGATATAGCGACCCTTGAAGCCCACACTTGGATGAAAAACGTCGTCATCAGTGTACGGAAACATGTTTGAGTTGACCAGGTCTGCGCCACCACCACACAAGCCAGGAATCGCCTTCCATAACTTATCTATGAGAACACCGTTGGTCTGTCTCGTTGCGTTGCCCTTGAAATCCTCTGACTTGAGGCCTCTCAGAATATGAAGCCAACCATCGCCGTAGTCACCTTTCCTCCTCGACTCAAACTCTGTCGCCAATTCGGGGTATACCTCGGCGTAATTTTGAACCAAGTCGTTCCACTTAGCCTGCAATGCTTCTCCATGAACTTTTCTTTCCCTGAAGTAGGCCAATGGCTTTTCGGGAATCTGGTGGGTGGTGTTCGGGTCCTGGCCAGCTATACGCTTGGATATGGCGATGCTCTCCTGATCAAAAGCGCCATGATGAGCCTTGAATGTGCCTGCCACGCGGGTTCCTAGTCCGATGACGGTGCGAATGTTGATGAAGGTGGGCTTTCCAGTGTTTGTGTTAGACAACCTAAGGGCGGCGACGATGTTTTGAACATCATATGATCCGTCAAGTATATCTAGCACATGCCAGCCGCAAGCCCTCATCTTCCCGTTGATATCCTCAGTATTGATCCAGTCCAGAGGCCCATCGCAGGTCACTGAGTTGTTGTCATAGATGAGAATAAGGTTGTCGAGTCCAAGGCTACCAGCAAGAGAAATGGCTTCAAGAGCCACACCCTCCATCAAGCAGCCGTCCCCGGTCATGCAGTAAACCTTTGACTGCATCACATCGAAATCCGGTTTATTGAATCGAGCAGCAAGGTTCTTGCCTGCGATAGCCAGGCCAACGGCGTTGGCGATTCCCTGGCCCAAGGGGCCGGTAGTCACCTCAACGCCAGGGATCTCAATCTCGGGATGAGCGTGGCAGATGGTGGTGAAGCCATTCTCTTTTGCGCTAGCGTAGCCCTTGATTTCGTTCATAGTCCAGTTGTCGAAGCCAGTCAAATGGTTCAGTGCGTAGAGCCACATGGCAGTGTGTCCGTTAGATAGGACAAAGCGATCGCGGTCGAACCAACTCGGGTCGCTAGGGTTATAGCGCATCGTGTGCTTGTATAAAGCAACACCAATGGCGGCCATTCCAATGGCAGAACCGCCATGTCCTCCGTTGTTTTGGGCGCAGATGTCGAAGATGAAGTTGCGAAGGGCAAGCACGGCATGGTCGTCTTCGTCAAGCTCTGCCCTCCAGCCTTTAATCTGGGCTGGTGAGGGAGCCCCATTAGTTCCGTTCAGAGCTGTCATGATGAGGTAGTAATGATAGGCGTTGTCAATGGTGCAGCAGCGGGCTTCATGAGTAGGTAGGTATGATCCTACAGTTTCAGGCGAAATAGACAGCGCAACGATTAACTAAATCAGATAAAAGTTCCTTTACTACGGACGGAAGGTTCCCGAGCTTGATAGTTTAGCTCACTGGTCGGGAGTCTCGGGTCTGTTCATTTGGCCGATCTGTACCGATGAAATGCATGAGATCGCACACCCAGACTTCGCCAAACTCCTCCGAGGCCGGTAGTCTCCTCCACCTCCACTGAGAATAGCGGAAACCCGAAACTGGGCCAGGTTCGGGCATGGAATTCCGGTCGGGAAGCCGCGGTGCGCCGCGGGGGCGTAGATCTGGGGACCCCGCACGGGTGTATCGTCCGTCCATTTGGGGTGAGAGTTAAAGTATGCGCTACTTATAGAAGTTCAGATTAAGGGGCGCTGTTCTTCAGCGTTGGATTCGACCTAACATGAACTTTCCTTCATTCACACACAACGGCTGCTACTGTTCCAAAAACCTCCCTGCGTCACTCCGTGTAGGAACTGCTGTCCCTAAAGGGGCGTGATACAGTTATCACAGGAGACGCTCGTGGATTGGGTTTGGTATTCGCCTCAGCTGTTACTGAGGTTGGCAGTATCGTCGCTACACTTCATGCGACCGAGAAGCCCCATGAGTACTACTATGTGATTCAGAAGAGGCACCCTGACGGGAAGCTTAGATACTATCAGTAGGAATGCTGGTATCGCCTCTATCTTATTAGCCCTACTGATCAAGGCACCGTGGGACTGACGTTACCGACTATAACCTACTCAAGAAGAACTTTAACGATGTCGTCACTGACTTTGGTCGCATCGATGGCCTGTAAGACACCACAACCGCAAATGCTCTCCCGCAGTATTGTTATCATTTTATCCCACAGTGCCATGGCCGCCGGTGTCTGTCCCAACGAGCCTTTCCTACAAAGAGACCCCCAGTCTGTAGACCAAACTTTCGACGTTAATGTTAACGGCACTTTACTATGCGGCCGAGCTTGCCGCCGCCCAAATGGTCAAGCAGGAAGCTACAGAGGCCAACCCCTGTGGTGGTTCTATCCTGCTGATTGTCTCCATCGCTGCTCACGTAGTAAGTAAGTGTCAGACCATAAGGGACTACTGCTCTAGCAAGGGTTTTGTTATTTCGCTAGCAAAGGCCCTTGGTGTTGAGCTAGTGGCTTTTGGAATCAGGGCAACGGATATGACCAATGACCTGGCCGCCAAACACTTTCCACTTAGGCGAAATTATGAGAAACGAGCCTCCTATGCGACGCATTGGTGTCAGGACTGATCTCAAGATGCCTGTTGTTTATCTCCCGTCCAAAGCAAGCGCCCACCACATATCCCATCACATTGTTATTACAGGTGGCATCCACGCTGGAAGGCTCACGTAGTATTAGCCAAAGATAATCAAAGCTTTAAATAGAGAATAATCACATTCAAAACCTAGCATAGCCATGCTGCTAGACTCGGGTTGTATTCTTAAGTGAGTTAGCTACGTTTGTTAGCCTTTGTGGGACTGCATCCATGTTTTCTCGAATCTAAGCTCGCCCAGTCACTCAAATGTTACCAGGAGAAACTGTGGTCAGACCAGTCACGGCCTGCTCTTAGTAAAGTTTGACTATTTTGGAGTATAGCTACCAATCTACCATCTTTAGTTGCATTTGAGTTGCTTCCTCGCATGCTCAACCTCTACAAAGTTTCTGTTGTTGTCATCATGTGCGAACGCCCGAAAGACCATTCCATAAGGTTGCTAAGAGTAAGGATGTCAGCCTCTGACTGATAATTTTGTGAAGCCGCTGAGAGCAATTTCATCGCGCTTCGAACCGTTTTCATTGTTACTTGGGTCGAATAAAGACGACAGTGAGGTACGCTGTGATGCAGACGCGGTATCCTGGTTGGACTCCAGAGGTGCTTTCCGTCTGAGTTCTCCGGCATTGAAGATCCTCGTAGACTGTTGTAGCCAGTTGATATAACGAGCGAGCTTTTTCACGATAAAACTTCTGGCCCTTACAGGCAGTCCTACCATCACAATGACTAGTCGCGAGGATAGCTCTGTCATGTTACCGCGGGCATTGTTGATCGTGGTATCAATTTAGGATGCTGCTTTGTCAACTGCTGGTTTCTAAACTAAGTTCTATTATTGCCCCTCATAGCAAAATGCCCACCAGATTCGTTGATTGTTTTCGAAAGTATACATCATGGACCTCTTCGTCGGCGACCGTGTAGACTAAGTCCGGTGGCAATGCGTCCAACACCCTTCACCTCCGTCGCCTCGGAAATCGCCTCCCAGAATCCGGAGTGAGCTGTACTGTAGATAGGAAGTACCGCGTTTCTAAGAGCAGCGGGCCATGTGACATTTCTACCAATGACAGTAAGATGGGACGTTAATTCGTTTTTCTTTCTTCTCAGCTATGTGAGGCTCTTCATGTTTCAGATAGCACTACTTGGAGCATATAATAGAATACTACACTATCGGATGATATCTCACGTTCATCATTTCACGTTGCCATATATCAAAAAGATATTGTTATATTCTGTGTGCATATTTTACTATTAACGTTACGTTGCCATAACATTGCTACTATACCTGGTGACGGTATCGGGGTAGATATTGTAGAAGCTACAGTCCAGGTCCTTCAAGCCTTGGAGGATGTGCACAAAACCTTCACCCTCGATATTGGAACTTTTCGACTGGAGCTCCAAAAACTATCTCAACTCTGGTACATATATACCCGAGTCTGCTTGCCGCAAGCTGAAAGCCTGCGACGCGATTCTTTTTGGCGCTGTAGGATCTCCAGGTGAGCGTGCATCCACTTTAATACTTACAAACATGCTAGCAGTTTTGAAAGACGTTCCCAATGATATTTCGCTCTTGAAGTAGCCGACTCTCGACCCCGGAAGTAACTTACCCTAGTTACGAAGAGCAACGCCCAACGATTCAGCCTCGTTCTCTGGGACAAGCTATTTTATAAGGTGGCCAGGGATTATCCGCAGGTGAAGACGAATAAGATGCTGGTCGATGCAATGACTGTCAGGATGGTGCTGAAGCCTCAAAGTTTTGATACTGTCGTGGCTACGAATTTACATGGAGATATTCTTTCGGATCTGGTGGCAGCGCTGGCTGGCAGTATCGGCGTCGCGCCCTCCAGCAATCTCGATCCCACAAGGAAGTTGCCCAGCATGTTCGAGCCAATCTACGGCACTGCTCCGGATATTAGTGGCATAGGCATCGCTAATCCGCTGGCTACGTTTTGGAGCGCATCTGAGATGCTGCGGTGGCTCGGACAGGAGGATGCAGCGGACCACCTGATGCGAGCGGTCGGGGAGACCACTCAAAGCGCACTGAAGACACGGGATTTGGGAGGTTCGGCCACTACCACTGATGTCACCAAAAGGGTCATTTAGGCTATCCGGGATTCCCGTCGCCATTAGTAAGTAGCTTTTACCTCAAGAGATATGTTCAAGACAATTCCGGATTATGATCTGCTTTTTGTATCCACTCAAAGCATATTCCATCCGATTGAATGGAATCGCAAATGAAATTGTAATGCCACCCCCCATTGCGCAACCTCAGAATCCGGCACGGCATTCAGCTCCCGAATATGGGGGCGGGGCGGCCAGATCATTATTTGGGTGCCACCAGTAGGATCACGATCGGATTTGTGGCATTCTCGGCCCAAGTCTACATGTACAAAATCATGAAATCTGCCTTCGTAGCTACGGTTCGTACTGGTTTCAGTTAATTTACCTGTGTTGCGGAATAATTCGTCTAAAAATTCCTCAAATCTCCATCTTATCAACCATACATACCCTGGACTTGACCATGTCGCCCGCGACCGATTATCATACCAATGCTATTTCTAAGGTCAGCTCTCTATCCCAACTGATCATTACTTGAGACAATATTATTGATAACGGGGCTAGCTGAAAAACCCGAATCTGTTTGTTCAAGATGCTTTCATTGATGGAAAATGGACAGAGAAAGAGAGCAAGTTTGATGTGTACGGTGGGTTTCACGTGGTGGGCATCTGCACCAATTTGGCGCTGATCCTTATCTCCAGAGCCGTCGACATCGACAGTACTCGGCCATGTGAGCAATTGTGCACTCGAAGACTTTCAGCGTGCGATTTCCAGTGCCGCTGAAGCTCAGGAAGACTTTTTCGAAACTACTACTGGCGCACAGCGAGGTGCCCTTCTGAGAAAATGGAACGACCTGATTCTGGCCAACGCTGATGATCGTACGTACGGATGAGTTAGCCTTGGGCGGTCCCATCTCTATCTACTAACAAGCGCTCCAGTGGCTGTAATTCTGAGTCTTGAAAATGGCAAGACGTTTTCCGAAGCAAAAGGAGAAATTGTCTACGCAGCGAGCTTTATCTCTTGGTTCGCCGAAGAAGCGACACGATCATACGGTGTTAGTATCCCCTCCTCAACACCGCACACGACTTTGACCACGGTGCGCGAGCCAGTCGGTGTCTGTGCCATCATTACCCCTTGGAACTTCCCTGCGGCTATGATTACAAGAAAGATTGGTCCAGCATTGGCAGCCGGCTGCTCAGTTGTGATCAAGCCGCCTAGTGAGACCCCGTACAGTTGCTTGGCCCTAACTAAGCTAGCTGTTGAAGCGGGACTGCCCTCCAAGACGATTCAAGTCTGCCCGACAAAGGATAGACAGGCTGCTACTGAGCTGGCAACGAATCCTCTTATTGCCAAGATCTCTTTCACTGGATCTACTAGTGTAGGAAAGATGCTTACTAGGCTTGCCTCCGGGACCCTAAAGAAGGTTAGCCTAGAACTGGGGGGCAATGCGCCATTTATCGTGTTTGACGACGCTGATATCGATCTTGCCGTGGAAGGCGCTATGTTCTGCAAGTTCCGCTGCTCCGGCCAGACTTGCGTGTGGTAAGTGCCTTCCATCTGTGGCAAAATGAATGCTTGTAAACAGCAGAAAGGCTAACGTCATGACAGCGCCAACCGTCTATACGTCCAGAAGGGCATTGCTCCAGCCTTCACAGCCAAGTTGACGGCGAAGGTGAAAACGCTGCAAATGGGGAGTGGCCTAGACCAGTCAACCACACAAGGACCGCTTGTGAACAAGTCAGCTGTGACCAAGGTACAAGAACATGTGCAAGATGCCTTGTCTCGCGGTGCTAAGGTTGAGACTGGGGGCAAGGCTCCAGACCAGGCCGGGTTCTTCTTTGAACCTACCGTGCTATCAGGTGTTACACAGGAAATGATGGTCAGCAAAGAGGAAACTTTCGGACCCTTAGCTCCCATCTTCCAATTCGACACGGAGCAAGACGCGATCCGCCTTGCTAACGATACTGAGTTTGGCCTGGCAGGGTATTTCTTCTCTAAGGATGTTGGCCGTGTCATGCGCGTTGCTCGTAAGCTAAAGGTTGGCATGGTCGGCGTTAATACAGGCAAGATTAGCGCTGCTGAAGCACCTTTTGGAGGTATCAAGGAAAGCGGCTATGGCAAGGAGGGAAGTTTATATGGCTTAGCCGAATACCAGAATATCAAGAGCATTACAATTGGTAATGTTGATAGGTAGATAGATATACATATCCCAAGATAGATAGACATATCCCAGAGGGGTTTCCGACATTAGCCTACTGATACACTGTTGTTTCTATTTGTTTGTACTCCGTGCACTACGTTGGAGAACTCATAGCGCGTGTCGCGTTAGCCACCTTGGCTTAGTGGACTATCATTAGCGTAGTTAGTCCCTAAAATTGCGGCTAGGGTTTGGGGTTATACTCCAGGCACAGGAATGGGTGTGAGCATTCAGGTAGATCAGACGATAGAGGAGTTGGTGGAGGAAGTCCATTCGCTATTTTCAGCAGATGATCGTCAACGGGCCGCTCTAGCATAGGGTAGCAAAGTGCTAGAGAATGAAACCGGAGGAAGCAGACCAGAAGCTCAGTACAAGCTGTACCCTAATGGGGTTTTCAATAGCGATATGTCACTGGACAAAACAGAATAGTTGAGAAATACATCATCGGTTGCCTACCACTATCACTGAATTTCGGAACTGTGGAGTAGGGGAAGGTGTTGAATTCTGCAGTTGGTAAACCGGCCGGGAGACAATTTGTAACTACAACATCCATGTGGTGTACATTTCCGAAGCCTCGGAATTAGGATCCCGCAGGACATAACTCAATCAGCGACGATTTACGGGCCTTATAAACGCGTATTGTCGTTGGATCTGGAAATCACAGCCATCGCATCCATTCACAACTATACAACAGAAATTTACATATCGCAAGCGCTCAGTAGAGACAATGGCGCCCTCAGTTGTCGATCCAGTCCAGCACACGGTCATTCATCTAGCCAACCCAAAGTCGAAGAGTGTCGTGCTTGACCATGACAACGTGCCTAAGCCAGTGGCTGATAACTTCATGTACGATTTCAAGTTCAATCATCGCCTTCCGACTATCGACATCCTCGGCTTGGATATTCCTACAGATTGCAATGCTCAGAAGGAAGCCGAAGGCATCGTCGCTCGTCTCTCTGAGGCAACTGCAAAGGCAGATGCCCGTGCGTTCTCTGACCTCTTTTTAGAATACGGTAAAGCACCTCCTTTTCAATGGACACGGTCCAAGTAGGGTCTTAGTGCTGATACACGATGTTAGGCGTTTGGCGTGACAAGTTATCTTTCACTTGGGATCATCGAACATTCAACTTCCGGAACGCGATTTTCAAAGCTGCTTCCGACTTGTTAGCTCAGACTGCTGCAACCAAATTTGCCTTCCTCAGCCCCGCGCCAAAAGTCGATCGCCCTTATGACGATTTCTCACAATTGCAGTTTGTCGTTAGATTTGAAACCAAGCTGGTCTTTGCATCAGCTGTTATCAATGCGGTTCTTACTCAAGATGGCTGGAAGATCTACACCATGCATACTGTTGCAGAGGGTCTTCTGCAATTCCCAGAGCGCGGGCCTCCAGATGGGCACATGACTGGTGTCACCAGTTGGGAGGCTCAAAGAGCTGACACTGTTGATAACGCTGACCCCGAGGTCTTGATCATTGGTGGAGGCCAGAAGTAAGTGTTTTCAGCGCGTTCCTTCACATTCTACAGTTATTGACCGACTGCGTAGTGGTCTTGCTACAGCGGCGCGCTGCAACATGCTCGGAATGAACACCCTTATCATCGAACAGAGTAACGAAGTCGGCGATGTGTGGAAGAAGCGTTATGAATACCTCTCGCTACACTTTCCGCACTGGCCTGATGCCCTTCCATACTTTAAATATCCCGAGCACTGGCCTACATTTACTCCAGCACAGAAGCAAGGCCTGTATATGTCATGGTACGCCTCTGCCCTCGAGCTTAGTGTCTGGACTAGATCTACAGTTGCCGAGGCCAAGGAGTATAATGGTGATTGGACTATAACAGTCAACAAACAGGGAGAGACTCGTACACTTCACCCGAAGCATGTCGTTATGTGCACTTCGCTTTGCGGCCTTCCATCGACCCCAGATACACCTGGCATGGCTGATTTCAAGGGTGTCATCCGCCATTCCACTGCTCACACCACCTCACGTGGTTTTAAGAAGGTCTGTGTCGTTGGTACGTCTTCATCGGGATTTGACACAGCCTACGAATGTGCGCGTTTGGGTATTGATGTTACTCTCCTGCAACGGTCACCCACGTACATCATGTCTTTGGAACACTCAGTCCCCCGCTTACTAGGTGCCTACGCTCCTCGCAAGGATGGCAGCCGTCCAGATATGGAAGAGCAGGATCGACTCTTCTTCAGTATGCCTACTGGTCCTGGAGAGGAAATGGGCAGACGTATGGCTAAAACTCTAGAAGACTTGGATAAACCGTTACTTGAGGCTTTGAATGCTCGGGGACTACGAACCTGGCGTGGCCAGCGTAGCACCGGTACCACGACCCTTGGAATGACCCGCAACGGAGGGTTCTACTTCGACGCTGGTGCGTGTGAGGAAGTAATCAACGGCAAAATAAAGGTTGAACAGGGCTACATCAAGCGCTTCACCAAGAACAAGGTAATTTTGAGTGGCGAGGTTGAGCGGGAGCGAGATTTTGACTTAGTTGTGTTCGCCACAGGCTTCTCTAACACCATTGACTCGATCCGAGCAACCCTTGGTGAGGAGATTGCGAGCCAGGTCGGACCAATCTGGGGTATCGATGAAGAGGGCGAATATAGAACGGCTTTCAAAGAGACGGGCGTGAAGAATCTGTGGCTTATGGTGGGCTTCCTTCCCATGACCCGTTACGCTTCGAGGCCACTGGCTTTGCGCTTGAAGGCTTTGAGTGAAGGCATCTCTCCACCACCATACAAAGTCTGAAACATTAGAGAGATAGAATCTATCAATGAAATGTAACCTGATTGCTTGGCATCAATCACTTCGAGACGTGCAAGCCCCCTTACAAACCTGGATAAGGCCATGCCTTTTTGGCTTTCTCTCCTTGTATGAATAACATGGGATAGCAAATAAGAAATTATGCAAGCGCGGACCTGTATGGCCACGCGCTTAATAAGCACTTCTTTACCTAGTATTA
Organism: Fusarium sterilihyphosum; assembly: GCA_013186845.1. Taxonomy (NCBI): domain Eukaryota; kingdom Fungi; phylum Ascomycota; class Sordariomycetes; order Hypocreales; family Nectriaceae; genus Fusarium; species Fusarium sterilihyphosum. The sequence continues at coordinate 10,529 of JAAOAU010000108.1, read as the reverse complement.
CAAGCTTATTGCTTGAACAAGCCGGCACTCAGTATCTCGTAAGCTCAATAGACAATTGAATAGATTCTGTCATTAAGTACTGGAGTATTCCATTACTTACATTTACCTACTCACCGCACATACAGCCAGCTGAATTGTAATACTTATAGATCTTTTCGCTCTATTGAATTGCATTTCCGATCGCTGAGTCGCCGTGTCCGCTACCATTTTGATAATATATATCAAATATATGGTTGCGTAGAGACAGGACAGCCTTGTCGTCGGCATCAAGATTTTCTCGCCCGACTCTAGCTTTTTCGACTAGAGGTTGCTACCCGTGGTTAAGCCGCACCAGCGGTGCCAAACCCTGATAAATGATTGTTTTGTATAATCTAATACGTTTCCTGAATGGATTGTCCGGATGCTCAGCCCAGGTTTATGTGACAAAGTGCAACCTACACGACCTGCACTCCTGTCCATATGTTTAGCTGTTCCTATTTGCGGGTATCATGTAACTAGCTTAGGTTCGAGTTCTTATCCGTGAGGTTCTGCAAAAGTGTAGGGTTTATTTCTCAATGGGTGGGCCCCGGAAACCAAGGGCCGGAGTGGAGTAGATCCTTAGATTGGCCGGAAATAGCATTCCCGACCTCGGTTTCCTGTAAAGATAGTGGGGGGCTCTTTGTGGGGCAAGTCTCGGTCCCGAACTATGACCAACTTTCTTAATTATCAAGGCTGAGCCCGCCACCAACAATCAGATCAACCAGCCTCCATCCTATCCTTACCTAAAAACGCACTTCAGTCGTTTTAGAAAAAAAACCTTTATACCCGGCTTTCACTCCAAATACGTCATGGCTGACCAGGGAGACCGTGCAACTGGCAAGGCAGTACTGGATCGGAACCCAGACAAGTTCCTCAACAGGACAGTGCATGATCTGATATCTCTGAAAGGCCGTACCATTGTCATCACTGGCGGCGGTCGAGGTCTAGGCCTGGCCTTTGCCTTTGCTGTCGCTGAGGTCGGTGGCAATGTCGCCATCATTGATGTGCTGGACAAGCCCCACGATCACTTCAATCAGTTGGAATCAGAATTCGGCATCAAGACTAAATTATACAAGTGAGCTCCTCTATACTAATGCCATGGACGCCTGCGAGATGGCTACCACAGTTCTCAGATACTAATAGCCATAACATCTGTACAGGAGCGATGTTACAAACTACGAAACCTTAAAGAGTACCTTTGACAAAATTGTAGAGGATTTCGGGCGTATTGACGGCCTGTGAGTAGAGCCATCAAGACTGTCGCCTTCTCTCAAACATACATCGACCGCTGACGGCCTTTTCTTAGGATTACTGCCGCTGGCATTTGCCCTGATGAGCCATTCCTCAAGCGATCCCCCGAATCCGTCGCCCGATGCATGAACATCAACGTCCTGGGCACTTACTATGCCGCACAGCTCGCAGCTGCTCAAATGAGCAAGCAGGAGCCTACTGACTTTAACCGGCGTGGCGGCTCCATCGTCCTCATCGCTTCGATTGCCGCCCACGTCGCCAGCAAGGGACAAACAACTAGCGATTATTGTGCCAGCAAAGGTGCGGTTGTTTCACTTGCTAAGGCGTTGGGAGTCGAATTAGCCGCTATGGGCATTCGTGTCAATTCCATCTCTCCTGGGTAAGTGTCCCGTTTGCCTCTCTCCCAATTACAGAACATCTACACTATTGCGTATCTCGAAAATGGCTAATTGTTGTGTTCTTGTAAATAGGTATATGTTAACGGATATGACGATTGATCTTTGCGATCGATACCCGTGGCTCGCGGATATCATGATGAATGAGCCACCTATGCGCCGGATCGGTGATCGGACAGACCTGAAAGTTCCGGTAGTCTACCTGCTGTCAGATGCTAGTGCTTACCATACGTCAGATGATATTCTTATCACCGGAGGTATCCATGCTGGACGATTACTGTAGGAACGTTCGGTATTTTAGATGAACCAATAATAAGAGTCATGAATAAACCATATCTCGAATCACAAAGTCTAAGGTCAGGGAACTGCTTCTTAAACTTCCGGAATTGCACACATCTCATTGCTATTAGGAGAACTAGCGGGATTTCCAAGTGGTTTTGCTTGGAACAGAATAGTGGTTTCTTGGATACGTAGGCGCAAGCGCGAGCGCCATTACACCTTACAAGGAACATGGTGTCAACCCAGCCCTATGGAGTTTGGGAGGATTGCAAAGATACTGCCCCAGTCCCCAGGCATACCTTCTATGCTCGTCCTCAGCATCCAATCAAAATCTATATCTGTGTTAAAGCTAGAGTCTTCGTTGCCGTTGTTAGCCAGATGACTTCCTGCAAATGATGACATATCATCGCCCCCCCACACATGCATACCTGACCTCTCATCGCTTGGTACACACCGCCGCTTCCTCGTGCCCGGATGGCTATTGCCTGCGTCGCCGACCTCATAGTCACTGCGTACAGTCTTAATTCTCGATCGTTGTGCCCATAGTCGTTGCAGCCTGATGAGAAGGTCACGAGCCCGCCTGGCTGTATCCCATGCTGATGCCAGCTCGTCCAGCGCTCGGGAACAGATATTAAGATCTAGGAGTATATCGTTTCCCCTCTCTGGCCGGTAGTGAGACACCGATGCAAATACGAGTAGCAGACCGGCGGATAGAGTGATCGCTACAGCCTGAATGTTTATCCTCCGAAGCGTATATCGTTCCTCGTAAAGCCGGAGAAGTTGTGCAATAGCGCTCGCCGAGTCCATACATATCTTCTGAGAATCACTAGAAGTAAGATCGAGCATCGGATCCTGCTGTAGACGACTTTTAGACATCCACGGGCGATGAGTGTGGATAAGACTCTGATAATACTGCATGCTGAATGCCGTCTGTCAGCACAAGCTTCTATGAGAATGAAACCAATTCGTACTGAAGTAAAAGAACATGTGGGAGATATACTGCACTCCGATTATGCAAGTCTACTGATAGCTCGACTGGTAGACTGTTTTTCCAACAGGCAAGCTTTTCGACCATCATGGCGTGAAGCGCTTGCATATCGCTCTTCGAGCTGGCCGCACCACCGTGGCTATGATGGGTAATCAGCGAGGGGTCGACAGTACAGAGACAACGTGAGCTGCAAGACTTACAAGGCATCACAGAGATGGGCTATGATACTGAAGAGGGACACTTGGTTTAGAAAAACTTCTTCAGTGTAGTTTGATACGGGAAGGAAGGGTTGGCTCGCGGTAGGGCTAGTGTATGGAACCCATTGTCCAAGAGGCTGCGAGGATTCCCTTTGTGTCGGTTTATCAAGGGTAACGCCTTTCATAGACATTCGGAATGGCTGGCCCAAGTGAAAGCTCCACACACTGCGTGGTAGAAGTCAGTACGTAGATCCAGGCCACAAGCTTTGTGAGTTGTCTTACTGGTCAACGATGAAGGCAGCCCAAAAAACAATCCGGCGTAGATCGGCCTCAGCCCTGCTTACCACACCTTTGGCTATATAGGGCTCTAAATCTTGGTGTAAGCCTAGGTTAAATGACAATCGTGTCGCCATGCCTAACGGATCTAAAATCAGCTGCGTTTGCCATTTTGTGATCCTTCGATCTGGATTAGGAATCATACCGCTAAAGATCCACCCCCTTGCATCCCTGCCGCATCCGATGTCATGGGAGCTTAGAAGGATCAAAGCCTGGATAGTGGCGACACAAGGCGAGTCTATCTCAATCTCCAGCAGAGCTTTAGCCCTGTCGGCGAAGAAATCGGCGACGGATCGAGGGAATGTCATAAATGTCGGATGGTATCGAGTGTCGAAAGCCGCCCCCAAAGCACATCTTTTCGCTCGGTCAGCCGTGAACAATCTAGAGTCGTAGGCAAGAAAGGATTACATGGCATTTCGCAAGGACTCGGAGAAGTACGCTGTGCCCTCGAGCTGGTCATGGCATGTCGGCTTCGATGTCTCAAACATGATACGATCCACAACATGGCATGCCGGGTCTTGCCAGGTAAAATAAAGCTCAATCAAGTGCTCCTCAATATCGGTCGGTACGTTGCTGTTGAGTCCAAGACGATCCAGATGCTCAGCTCCATCGTTCCGAACAGTTCGATGAACATTCATGGCGACGTCTGTTGCTGATATTCTGAGAAGACTAAAGCCGCATGTTGGTCCGTAGAACCGAATATGTCCTTTGGGTCGTATATGGAGAGTTCCTACGCAGTCGGATAGCTGATTTGCAAGATCATCAATAGGTTCCGTGGAGCTGATGCCGCTATCCAAATTCATAGAATAACAAGTGCGTTGATCACTGAGACCGGACTGTCGTACTGGAGCTGGGCCTGGGTGGACACGATCATAGGAAGCGAAGCCTGCTGCATCGTGGCCTGCATATTCTTCAGAATCTGGAATCATGGATTCGGCGACGATATTGCACCTTTCAGCAGATTGGCGACCTGTTGCGTTGTCTGTCGTCATATTTGTTAATCCCATCAAACCTTGAGTAGCTCGAGATGGGTCGGCTTGAGGAGTATCAGACGAGGGAACAACGATCGGGCGGTTTACCGTTACTCCTATGCCACCAGAAGCTTCAAAGCTGTAGTCCAGACCTGAGGTAGCAGACTTCTCTTGAATTACATCATTCCCATCGGCAGGCTGGGCTTGGATCGGGTGAGTTTGTAGATCAGCGATTTTTAGAGCCTTCAGGGTGTACGATAACGTCTCAGTGTTTTCTAGGCCCATAGGAGGAGCTTCAAGTCCATGGTGACTGATGAATTCCGAGAGCTCCCTCACCCTGGCGGCGAGCATTTCAACAACGACACGAAGTGGCAGCCTGCAAAATCAGCAAATCATGACGGGAATCAAGATAGACTGCAAGGGGATCAAAGAGCCAATGAAACAGGAGAAAAATGTGGGAGACAGGTTCCAAAACTCACTTGCGCTTATCATCTTGTGGTTTGTACCGACACACCTTTCCTCTACTCAGGCAATGCGAACAAGAGGGCATTGACCCATTACACTTACTGGACGTCAGCGATGATTCTGCCGGGGGGGGGGAGCTGGAGTTCGACCAAGGCCAGTATACCTTAACTTTGCTCTCACGGCAAGCAACGCAGGCTGTCGTGACATGCCTTCTGGGAGCATCCTCCTTCGGCGACGTAAGCGCCGGCGCCTCCATGTCGGTCGATACTTGGAAAACGGCGCCAAGCGGCGTCGGCCAAGATGACAACGGAGGCCTTTATCCTCTGGACGGCGCTATAGTGTCCGATTATGAAACGCCTGTCTTGATTTTTCCGTCAGTTCATCCCGTCGCCGGTAGATATGAACTGTGATCCGTGGAGCACAATGCGTGACGATTACAGGAGGCTTCCCTGAGATATGCTTTTTCCGAAGCAATGAAAGTTTCAACTAACCCGATTTGGTTCGCGTACCCACTCAGCCATTTCCCCGCTTCATCTCGCTACTCAATCATGTCGACATGAAACGATAGCTCAAATATGTTATTCGCTGCCTTTGTTTCCTTCTCTTTTGTTTTCTTTTCTTTTCTTTCATTTCTTCCCGTTTTTCTCTCTCTTCATCTTATGAATCTACCATATATGGACTCGTTCTTTTATTCGTCAAATTCGACGTTTACAAGGCGCTTCGACTTAGCCACGTACTGGAAGCGTGGTAAAGTGTCACTTGGTGTATGTATGTGTACGTCTCACTGTCTCAGACTGCTTTCGGGAAATGATAGCGTAGCTTAGATGTTGTAGTAGGTGCCAGAAAGGGTTAGCATATAAAGCGGAATTGTGAAGGTCTCCGAAAATATCGGGGGCAATAGACCCGAACTGTTTGCGGAGACTTGATCCTCGGAAACCATAATCCGTGACTCCATTCCTGGATGCCGATGGCTTATCCTGAGAAACGCCGCAAGCTACTTGAGGATCATCGGTCTTCTTTGCGAGGAAAAGTACGCAGACTCTCGTTCGTTTTCCAATTCCGATAACCTTCGGTTTATCAGGTTAAAAGTCGCGAGAGAATTTATGCATGCCGCTCAATCACTTGGCACGGCATTCATGAGGCAACATCATAAAACTTGATTGCTATTATCGATACAAGAATTGATACACACAGTCCGTATTGCAAGGCCAATCCATGAAAATGAATAACCTGCTAAAGTTTGTCCATCTTGGAGCACCCTTCTCGACCTTTCTGAAACAAGGGTGATTCCGACACTTGATTGAGGCTGTCAGAGAGACAAATTTCATTATACAGGAGCCGGAGGAAAAAGCGAAAGATGGTTGCCACCAAGATGTGCTTCTGTTTTTAGTTTAACTACCCTCAACTGTTGACGCACCCACTGTTTTCGGGAGTGAGGGACCTCGAAAACATAAGGAACACGTTACTCTCCCGGTTTGTTGGAGTAAGGAGTCCTGGGACAATTGTTACGTGTCAATTCTATCAAGTCACCGTGCCGTCGGAGTATAAAGTGCTGTTTGTTAAGCCTCCTATTACAACAATGTTATCATGAGCTAACATACAGTTGAGAGAATAAGAAGGAACCTTGTTCGTATACCTTGAATGGGAGAAGCTGGTCAACTTTGGGTGCCCTCAAGGAGCTTACAGTTACTCGATGCCAAGGTTTGTAACCCTTGTAATTGTAGCGTTCCTAAACAATGGTATCATGCAAGAAGGCCCTTCCATAGCATCGTGTGATCTGATACTTGCATCGAAAGAAAGCAAAACTAGACATGCAACTTCAGTTGTCCGCAAAGATTTACGAAAAGGGTCGAGAATCCTGAGGCCCGATCAGCTGATAATCAACCTTGAAAAGCAACAGTCACGTCAACATATTGCTTCACGTTCCACGACTGTCAACTTTCCAGATTTAGTGGTCCAAGAGACCTTGTTTCTTTCCCCCATCCACAAATTGACTGGTGGAATGTTTTGTTAAATCAATGCCGAGTTGGCTTGGATCGTGATTCTTCGGAAATGCCGGAAAATGCACTCTAAAACACCACCTCCGCTTTCCCCGTAGAATTAACCCCAGATCCCCGCATTGTTGACCCAGTACCCCCCGCAACCCCAGGAATGGAGCAAAGCTAAGGACCGTGGTCGAGGCGAATAGGCATGCGATTTCCTACCCCGGTCCAGGCACTCGCGGCAACCTCAAGGCCGTAATACTAAGGGGCATCACTATATAAAGCAGGATGTCTCACCCTAATACGGAGTCTCAGCGTTCCTCCAAAATATTTTACTATTTTACAATTTGTTATTCATCACCCCTCTTGAATTTGTATTATCCTCGTCTTGAGATTCAGTCATGCATCCAGAGAAGGATACGTCATCCGACGTTGATGCTGCTCATCTCGAAAGACAGCCACCGTCTGGAAATGGCAAATCTACCGCACAACGCCGAGCTTCCCAAGCCTCAGATATTATGAATACAGAGGCACCCGTTTGGGAGGTGCGCCAAACTTACACGAAGAGCGGTATTGCTGGCTTGGTCTCTTCACGATATGTCTTTTTGTGTGCCCTTTTTGCCACTCTCGGTGGTATGCTGTTTGGTTATGACCAAGGAGTGGTTTCCATTACCCTTGTTATGCCACAGTTTCTTGAACAATTTCCAGAGGTTTCTGAGCAAGCTGCTGGAGCTGGGTTCAAAAAGGGCCTCATGACGGCCATTCTTGAGCTGGGAGCATTCCTTGGTAAGTTAGCGAAGCCACTCGACAAATTACTCGGAGACACAGCTGACTTGAGGCCATAGGCGCTATGAGCCAGGGCTGGATCGCCGACAAAATATCCCGCAAATGGAGTATTCTGGTGGCTGCGCTCGTATTCTTGCTTGGCTCTGCACTGCAGACAGGGTCTGTGAATTACGGGATGCTGACTGCTGCGAGGTTCATCGGAGGCATTGGTGTTGGCATGTAAGTCTCCTATTAACTGTTGATGAGATTTGAAGGTTGACAGCGAAACATTAGGCTTGCTATGGTTGCCCCCCTTTACATCTCCGAAATCGCTCCACCTGAAATTCGAGGTACTTTGCTTGTTCTTCAAGAACTGTGCATCGTCACGGGCATTGTCATTGCATTCTATATTACGTACGCGACTCGCCATATTCAGAGCCATTGGTCATGGCGCTTGCCCTTCCTTATCCAGATGGCACCAGCCATTATACTCAGCGCAGGTGTTTTCATGTTGCCATACTCGCCGCGTTGGCTATCGCAGCAAGGACGAGACGAAGAAGCACTGAGGACGCTGGCCAAAATCAGGCAGTTGCCTACCACTGATGACCGAGTCATGCGAGAATGGTGCGAGATTCGCGCTGAGGTGGCATACCGGAAAGAAGTCACTGAAAGCATGCATCCGAATCTTGGCCAGTCGGGATTCTACAACACCTTCAAGCTTCAGGTGTCTCTATTCGCTGATTGCTGGAAGATGCCTATTTACAAGCGAACGCAAGTAGCAGTCGGCTTGATGTTCTTCCAGCAGTTTGTGGGCATCAATGCTCTCATTGTGAGTAATGATCGTTCTAATTGTCCTGCTGGACTAACACTTCTTTAGTATTACTCACCGACGTTATTTGCTACCATGGGTCTGGACTACGAGAACCAGCTTACTTTGTCAGGCGTGCTGAATGTGTGCCAAGTCGTTGCCTGTATCTGGTCGCTGTGGGGCATGGACCGCTTTGGACGTCGCAAGCTCCTACTAGGAGGTGGCGTCTGTATGTTTCTCTCTCATTTCATTATCTCCGTCCTGGTGGGGAAGTTCAGCGGCCGCTGGGATGAAAACAAGGCTGCGGGCTGGGCTAGCGTGGCATTCCTCTTGTTCTTCATGCTTACTTTCGGCGCAACCTGGGGCCCGATCCCTTGGGCAATGCCGGCAGAGATCTTTCCTTCCTCGCTACGTGCTAAAGGCTGTTCTTTCGGAACAATGTCTAACTGGGGTAACAACTTCATCATTGTCAGTATCCTCCCAGACCGTTGCAGAAGCTCCAGACTGACTGTTTGACAGGGACTTATCACCCCGCCTATGATTCAGAACATTGGCTTCGGAACATACGTGTTCTTTTGCGTATTCTGCGCCATTGCCCTTGTCTGGGTCTACTTCCTCGTCCCGGAAACAAATGGACGAACGTTGGAGCAGATGGACTCAGTTTTTAAAGATAAGATCACTGGAGAGGAACGTGTGAGAAGGGACCAGATTGAAGCGGCGTTCCTCCAGGAAATCGCAACTGTTCGATAGATAACATGTAACTATAAGAGTAAGGGAACAGCTGTCAACAGCCAAGACTTGTCCCCACAAGATAACGAACGTATGCGGTTTATTGCGCAGCATTTTCCCGAAGCCCTAGACTCAGAGTTATGCAGCGGCGTTCGCCTATCGGAAATCAAATTCCATAATAGCGAATCCCGAAGTAGGGATAGATGTCTGACGTATCATTTGGATTGCTTGAGCGCACTGTAGCATTGCCCATTTCACGTTTAAACCAGGCTGGGTGAGTGGATGCTAGAGTAGCAGAATTCCTAGTCGTCGGCTCAAAAGGTACTGGTCGGCCTTTTTACATGTAAGCTGTATCTAGCTGTAGGCAACCGATAGTAAGAGGTTATTATCTCGGAACGAGGTACTATTATCATCGATAACCATTGACAGTACCACGTGTGCAGTGGTCATCCATCAAAACAACTACGCCTGGAGCCGGGTTACAAATTCCGAGCAGCCGCTCAATCCGGGACAAATTTCGGGCTAGCCAATTCCGCATCTCGGGGTGAGGTATCCGGACATTATAACGAGAAACCCAGCAGACTCGAATGAAACGACCCCTCATCAATTAATATCTAATCTTATATATTTCCTTGGGCTAGATGCCATAAAGCTGTCTCCTGAATTCCAACAAACCGCACATTAAGAAGCTGTTATGTCTCAGTTCGTAAGTTGCCATGGCAGTCTCCTCGAGTAGATGTCTGACATCGATGCGCAGAAGAAGCAACACACTCATAATCGAGTCACCAATCACATAGCCATATCGGTTCACGACATCAACACTGTTGTGCAATGGTATTCTGATGTATTTGGCTTCAGGCTTCTCGGCCAGATTGCTCACATTAAGAGGTCGGAGAAACCACACGCTGATATCTTCGGCATCTACCCAAGGTCTTTGAACGAAGTGAAGGTGGCATGGATGACGACAGGAAACGCTGTTGGTTTTGAGATATTCGAATTCGTTGACCCTAAGCCTCAGCCTCACCCCCAGGGCTTCGAAGCCGGTGACTTCACCAAGCCTGGATACTTTCACATGGCTGTTACCGACTCGGACCCCAATAAGTTGGCTGCGGAAGTGGTTAAAACTGAGGGGAAACGGATTGGAAACGCAGTGGATCCACTTGGTCTGGGGGCAGAAGTGTTGTACGTGGCGGATCCATGGGGCAATGTGATTGAGATTCTTAATGTCAATTTTGAACAGCTAGTGTGCACGCCTGCTATTGAAGAAGGTAAAGCTAAACTATAGGGTAAATATAGATAAGGTGGACTTTACTTTAAAGACCTAGAAGAAAAGTATTATATATAA
>JAAOAU010000107.1:0-41696 GCA_013186845.1 Fusarium sterilihyphosum | reverse complement strand
ATAAAGTTCTTAAAAAGGTTTTATAGCTGTTTTTTAGTAATAGGTCTATTCATAAGCTAACATGGGGGTAACGGTGTGCGAATGGAACATGTGGATCAGTATGGCCCATCGAAGGATGTCGTAAAGTTAATCGAGAACGGCGCCGATGTCGGGAGTAACCGCGCATGTCTAGGTAAAATGTCCTATTGTCTACGGTTCTAGCTGGGTTAACCAATCAACGTTTACCACGTACGTTTAGCTTTTTGTTATCATTATAGCCGCTGAAGATGATTGACGAAACGCGTTCACTGGAGCGTCCTCCAGTGAACGCGTCTCATTTTCAGGCGCCGGAAGCAAGCCGAAAGTCAAAAAGCAAAAATGGCTTGAGCTAGGGACTCTAGCGCCGGGGGCGGATCGGAATTGCTCATTCCTGGCGAGATCGAACCAATCTTATTGGAGCTTTTTGACACCTTATACGAAGTGGTTGTGAGGGATTTCCAAGTTCGTCTAGTAGAAATGTAGGTATGCCCGAATCTGTTATCGACACAGCATGAATCTACGAAGGATTCACCCACAGCACATTGGTACCCACTATATCCATGCAATGTGATGAGTAAATATCACGGTCGTATCGATCGAGATCACATCCGAGATCAGATTACCTATCACTTGTCTTTGTCCCGTCAAAAAATGTCGCTACATCTTGCTTCTACTTAAATACACGGCAAACTAATTCACATTGTGTGAGGTAGTTTTATCTTCAAAAATGGATCCAGCGGGGCTTGCAGTTGGTGTAACATCTTTGGCATTCGATCTATTCGATAATTCCGTCAAACGTAAGTTTCTGAGTTTGTTGTTGTCGCTATGCTTCCGAATCACTGACGGATATGAAGTCTTCAAGTTCTTTTCTGCTATAGTTGACATGCCCAAGGAATATGAACAATATCGCTTACAGCTAATGATTGAATACAACCGCTTGCTGGCCTGGGGCGACGTGGTTGGTTTGATCGATGTACCCGAAGCGTCGGACGTGGCCACTAATTTGGGGACGAATGCAATAGAGCTCTGCGGTATTGTTTCCCGCATAGGGTGGCTCCTTGGAGAATTTCGGGATATGAATGCCCGTTGGCAAAGTGAATCGACACAGACACAAAAATACAGCCAAGCGGTTGGAGATAAGGACGAGTCGAGTATGGATATAGTCAAGCAGGTTTCGAGCTTGGCCACTGCTTACGAGAAGAATAAGTGTACACGTCAAGAAGCAAAAGGAGTTACTCATATCAGAAAGTGGATGTCACGAAAGGCCGAGCACGCAAAAGAAATTGTCACAAATCCTCTGCGCGTCCGTTGGTTCATGATGGATAAAGCCGCTTTCAAGGGATTGCTCGAAGACCTACACTTTCTCACCAATAGAATGCATCAGCTCACAGGTGACCATCGGCAAAGCCGCATCCAGGAATTAACAGCTAAGACCTACCGCGAAATGGTAGTAGCAAGAAATGGCATCAACGAGTTGAAAACTTTGCTGGAGGCAGTTACTGAGCTACTCATTATAAAGAAGAGTAATACAGAGCGGGAACCACGCAACGATACCGCCGAGATGCTTCGAGATATCCTACGGTTGAAGGAAATCAACAGTATTTCAAGCCAGCTTGTCACCAGAGCCCACAGTGGAGGATACTTAGATATCGAGCAGGAGGTTAAAGGCCTGATTGATGTACAGCGATACGATAACTTGACTGGGAGTCACATTCTAACGTATTCGAGGGATGAGAATATGGAAGAGGCTTCAGTGCCCTTGAGGCCGCGAGGGGTTCTGCAACAAAATGGAATAGCGGTTCAGATTTGGATAGAGTGGAAGATGTTTGACAACCAACAAGAAACGACGCGCCTGGAATCCAAGTTGAGAACCATGACTCTTGCACAGATGCTGCATATGGATAAGCCGCGCCACCTCTACTCACCACTCTGTGTTGGGTACGTTGACGAAGTTGAGAGTAATAATCGCATTGGATGGATCTTCAAGATGGCCCCCGGGGCTAGTGCAAACACGACACTGCGGTCCCTTCACAGCATGTTGGGCCAGTGCCAATACAAACCAGTTCTTACTCAACGAATCTCCCTTGCATGGAAACTCGCGTCCTCACTCTCGTACATGCATACAACAAACTGGTTACACAAGGGTATCCATAGTGGTAATGTGAGCTTCTCCTTCGAAGAAGAACAATTCGACGCTGAATCTCCTATCTTGTCGGGATTTGAATATTCGCGCCCCCAGAGCAACAGAACAACGACACGCAGCCTCGAACCTAAGTGGGACATCTACCGCTGGCCGCAAATTCAGAACGAGGTACCAAAAGCCACAAACTCTCGAAAGACATACGATATATACAGTCTAGGTCTCGTTTTGCTCGAAATTGCCCATTGGAAGCCATTAAACGAGATGATGTGCTTGAAGAAACGGCCCATCCCCTCCGCGCAGGCCGTCAAAGTGCGTGGCTGGCTCTTAGGAGAGGATGCGCGCCCACCGTTCAAGAAATCCAATCCTCTACTGGAGCTACGGGATATAGTTGGGGACAAGTATTGGAATGCGACGCGCCGTTGTCTGGTAGCACACGGAGAATTGGGTTTGCGAGTTGAGGAAGACTTTGATACGTCCAAGGGCTTAGAGTATGACCTCCAGCTCCAGAACACTTTCACTGATCTAGTAGTTGAGGAACTTAAGAGCATTATGATCTGATCGGCTTGAATACAAAGATTTGTGGTTCGTTCGTATGATGCTATACAATGGCGCGCATGACCCAAAGTTCTGTTACTTGGCAAGAGTTAAGAACCGTTGTCGTATTTGTAGAGATGCAACACAATATATGCGTCTAAATTTTATGCGTCGTCTATCTGATGATTTTCCAGTATATCAATTATTTCCTCCAGCTTTCTTCTCTCTGCAAAGTCTATTGCAACGTTTCCATCGAGGTCTTCAGCATCAGGATCGGCCCCAGCGTCAAGTAGTATCTTGACTATATCGCTATTGTCTTGTCCTGCTGCTCCATGAAGTGCAGTGTGATCGTTCTCGTCTGTAGCGTTGACATCAGCGCCTTTCTCTAGCAGAAACTTGACCACGTCCTCGCACCCATTTCGGGCAGCACATTGCAATGCCGTTTGGCCAGTCGGATTACGAGTGTCGACATCTACCCCATATTCCAGAAGCAAGCCCACGATATTCACGGAACCGTTCTCTGCTGCGTAATGGATCGCATTCAAGGTGTTCGGGTCGGCTCCTTGCTCAAGTGCGCGTTCAACCTCGTCCTCAGAACGCGCTTTGCAAGCTTTGACTAACTTATCGTCTTCAGTGAGGACCAAGTCTGCAGTACACGTGCAATGAACAGGTTCGTCCGAAACCAGAAGCCTCGATAATTCTGAAGAGATATGCCCAGCTTTAGGACGCTTGGCTCGGTCAGGATCAAGCATTCTTTGACAGAGCGACACAATATCGTTCTGCCAGCCTGTCAAATGAAGGCTCTCCATCATCCACTTGTGTACTTGATCAATATGCTTGGCGTATGATGACCCCTCCTCAGAAGATGACTTCAAGAGCACCTGGAGCTTTTTCAGACTTGCGGGCTGAGCTTGAGATAGAAGCATTTCAAGAAAGACAGCTCCTAGAGAGAAGACGTCTGCAGATCGGCCACGCGTACTCCCATTCTCAACTTCCGGAGCACAGTATTCCTTCGTTCTTCCAGGGCGCCGGTTTTGATAAGTGGTTGGTAAGGTCTTGCCTAATCCCATTAGAGAGAGACCAAAGTCAGCAAGAAGGACCTTATCGCCTTTTAGCAAAATATTCGAGGGCTTGATATCTCGGTGACGAATACCAGAGCCGTGTATGTGGCATATCACATTAATAAGGCAGCCAAACCACTGGAGTCTCGGTTGGCTCCCAGGTCTGAGAAAGTCATCCAAATTGGCGTCGGCACGTTCCATCACGACAGAAAACATAATCCGATTAGCCTTTTCCTCCACGAAATACGTGTGAACCAGCTCCACGACATGGTGATGTTTGGCAAAATGGAGGATTTTTGCTTCTTGCGCTAATATGCGTTTTTTCGCAACTTGTGAGGGCCCATCCTCCGCTTGGTGATCAATGATTGTTTTTCGAACACATTTGAGGCCTTTGAAACGACCAAGGGTTCCTTTGACCTTTTCAACATTTGTATCGATCAATGGTGAGTTCCCATCCGGCGCAAATGGGATCTCGGAGTCTTTACTGTAAGCACAGGGCCGGAAAGAGTCATTGTCACTTTCGTGACCGGAGTTATGCATTTGCTAGGATCTTGCAGTACTGATTCCAGGTCTGCCAGCTGCGGCAAGGATCAAGCCAAGATCGGCTTAATTATGTTCCGAGTAAATTCTCTTAATCCAGTTAGCATATTAAAATTAAAGCACGCAACTAAGACATTGTTTTGGCATGGTTGTTAGTAATAGGCTGGTATTAAGGGGTGCCGGGAAATCTACGGCCCAGGTTAATCATACCTTGAGATCGGAAAATCTCCGGTCTAGGTGTACACAAATCCAATTATCTCAGCGTGACCTCCTCATCTCAACTGTACGAACACGACAAGACCTCGAAGTTAGAATGATTGGCATGGTAACTAGGTCTTTCACAAGTAATCAAAGAGGTTCTTAGGCACTCCGTTGGTCATTGACATGGCGTGCAGCCAATATTATAATTGCATGGCGAGGGGACTTTTGTCAGGAATGATCGAAGTGTCAGGCGTTAGCAGGTTATCTGACCTGTCACAGGCTGGCGTTTTCAAAGGTATAGGATAGAAGTTTCATGTTCGCCTGACTAGCTTGGCAGTCGAATAGAGAAATCGGCAAGTTGATAGTGGATCAGAAGTAAGTCCAAGGGTCGCGGTGTACTCAATATGAACACTTTTCGTCCTCCGTAGCGGACGTTGTAGGTTCACCCTGTTGAATGAACTATGCTGCGGGAGATGAATTTAATAGCAAGCCAGAAAAATAAAAAGGTGGCTCCCTCGGCATTGACGATTCCCGAGCGGGATAGTCAAACATTTGGGACAGAGGAGCCAGTCAACAACGATTCGTAGTGTATGTTAATATCATGGGAATGTAGCTTTGAAGCAGAAGGTCCGTAAAGATCCGGAGATAACAGAATTAGCAAGTAGATGCAAACGATCCGTGCCCATATACCATTGCCATTAGGAGTATGAGCATCGGCGATTTCATCACGGCAGCCTGGCCTTTTTACCTCAGTCAATAAGTAAGGTTATCATAATCCTGGTGTACCATAAGCCACAGCTGAAGTAGTGGCGCTTCTGCCTGCAGCTTACGGAATGCACCTGAGACACAGTGACATACAAATTCTCACAACGCTGATCCCCCAGCTCTCCGCACTCAGCTGTCAAGGCAGCAGCCACAGGACCAGTCTTCAACCGATACAGACAAGTGCCGACTTCCGAACCAACCTAAGATTTAGGTGCTGATTTAATTGGCTTTCTGTGGGGGACCTATCCCAGAAGTATGCACGGCGATCATCTGTAGGGCGGTGACAACTGGACAACCTGTCAAGGCAGAATGAAAAAGAAGTTGGGTAGGGCCGACTCGAGCCGCGTCCTAGTGAAACGGCTTAGAAGGAATATTTATTTCAGCCGATTACTTGCCGCTGCTGTCCTATTCTAGCCGTGCTAACTTGGTGTATGATTGGAGGAACTAGAGAAAGTTGGAGAGAAACACGGCTTAGGAGAAACATGGCTTGGGAGAAATACAGGCTATGTGTTAACTACTTAGCTGAAAGTCCTTCCAAGGCAATTTCGGACCGATAGCTAAGTAAACCTAATAAACTATAGGCTTTAGAAAGTTGATAATATTTAAGTCTCCAAGCAGGCTAACTTTATCGTTTTTAATTTACCTTCTATTACAGCAATAAACCCTTTCACTCCATTCTATAAATCACGCCAATCACGGTTCTATAAGCCTGCTGTATCTTGTCTTCCTCTTCACAATGTTTATCAGCAAAAGTATCGTGGCTGTCGCGTTTGCCGGCATTGCTCAAGCGATCAGCCGTGCAGATCCACCCTATTTTCCTGCAAATTGCAAAACACCCAGCGTCACCCCCGAGATCCGCGACCTCCCAGCACGCGATTTCTTTGGCGAAACGGTTTACCCCTGTGTCAAGGTTGGAGAGACCTGCAAATCCTTCAAAGACTGCACACGTCCCCCGGCTGCTGAATGCCACAAGGAAAGAACGGACCGCAAAAATATTATCCCTCTGCCTGGGTCTTGCATCGATGGCTTCTGCCGCCATATCTCGAACAAGAAGGAATCCCCCTGCGACTGTCTCGCTGGATGTGATATCAAAGACTTCGATCGCGATCTGAGCTGTATCGATGGGAGATGCAAGGCTGCTGAGTGCGCTCCATGTGGCGAGTTTCCCAACAACCGCGCATGCTGCGCCCCTGGGGTCAAAGGTCAAGATGGTAGATGTTTCTGCGGTACTGGTGCAGGAGAAGGATGTGCCACAAACCCTGAGAAGTGTGACTCTGGGAACTTCAATGATATGTGCTGTGGTAGAGGTACAGATAATGAAGGCAAGTGCTGTGCTTCCGGTTCATGCAACGGTCAATGCCTGCATCAGCCGAAGTAAATCGAATACTTTCCCGATTATAGATATTCGGGGAGAGAGATGATTAGGCATTGGGAGCTTGACATCAAGTCGGTTCATAGTTGAGGTACGGTTGTGTTATTATACAACGTGGGGTTAGGCTTAAGACAAGAAGGGTTTTTTTACTGCACTGAGGTTTTTCCCTATAGATAAACTCTATCTTAATTTACCTATAATTACAAGACCATGATTTCCCATTATCTTTCGTGGTCGCAGAATCTCCAAGCCGCCGGTTGCAATGCCGTTGAATTAGTGCAGTCTCGGGTTTTTGGATCAGCGCCGTGTCTGAACAACAGCCGAGTAACGCCGTAATTGCAGCTTTTAACAGATACTTAGAGTGCTGTCTGATGGCTTTTAGGCGATCGATCTAAATCAACTATGGGATAACTGCGGCCTATAAGGGTATGAAAAGGTCGATATTTGCGCCCCCCACATCAGTTTCTGAGTTGTCTTCGTGCTATGACATCGCGCAGCAGCTGCGAGCGAAAGCGTTGTTCCAGAACCCCATGGACAAAACTTGGACGGTGGTCGAAGATTAGGATCAGCACCTGGGGCGAGTAACATATCGATCATTTCCATATCATCAGCCTCAATCGCCGTTTGTAGAGCTAATGGTCGACGAAGTGGTGGAAGGGCATTGATGTCCGCCCCATTATCAATCAACAACTCCACCCACTGAAAGTCTTTGTTAGTCACAGCCTCAATTATGTATTGGCCAAAGGGCCTTCTGCTAGAGCTATGTAAGTCTAGGTGAAGAGCAGCCCTAGGATTCGTTTTGTTCTCAATCAACAATGCGATAACATCAGTTCTGCCAGGCTTTTCGAGTGCTAGAAGTAAAGGAGTCTCATCGCGCGACGATGCAATGGTCTTGTTAGGGTTAGCACCATATTCCAGCAGTAGCCTAACGGTCTTTGTATCGTGTAATTGAGCTGCTCAAAGAAGCGCAGTCATTTCGCCGTCGTCCGTCCATCGGGTGCTGGCAAAGCCATGACTGTCTTCAGGATCGGCCCCGTTCTCAAGCATAAAACGAGCGATTCATTGTCATTTTTCGTTTATTGCACCAAATAAGAGTTTCGATAATAAAACCCACCTGACAGGGATTCTTTCGCGACAGATTTTCTCTAATACAACCCTGCCGCTAATGCTCGGGGGTATGATTTTCAATGAATCGTAGGCTTCGATGGACAGCAAAAACCCATTTGCGCACCGGTAGAATACCTACTGAAGTAACCACTTCCAAAAGTCAGCTGCCGGAACCTCGGCGTTGTCGTCGATTCTGTGTTTGCTCGGTAACTGACCTTTGACAATTGACATAACACGACCGAGGGTTTGGGCATCCGCAACGGATTGCCTTTGCGTTTGCATAACAATTTGAGCGATCTGCACTATATCCTCGTATCTTGCCAATAGAGTTGAAGCTGGCAAAGGGTATTGCGGATCTCCGAGCGTCTCATGGGCTGTACCTTTGTTAGCATGATTGGCTTTTAGCTATTTTCTGTCCTTACTGAAACAGCTCTGAATAAAAAACCAGAGAACCACGTACTCGATATCGATGTATCGTATTGACGGTGGAGTGCGCACTGTTAATTATTACCTTGAACCGTGCTTCCGGAGGTTGGAACTTGTCATACATCAGCATCGGCCAGCTGAGATAAATGCTCACAAATCTCAACTGGAGGCCCGTAATATTGCGGGACAGCGCGCCTTCCGATCTCTTTTTTAAACCTCGTAGATGAAACTCCTTTGCCATGGACGAGGACCTGCGACTTTTTGCCGTCCCGTTGTCGCTTCTGTATCAATGCTATAGTCTATTCCCATTTGTCTGCAGTCGTGTTCTTGTTGAAGTTCCAGGTATCTAACTTTCGAACGAGGTGGGCCTTTCTAGCCCAATACTAGTCTAGGTACATAACACAACCAGTTCCCTGGGGTAAAGCTATAACTAGTATTTTATGCCTTGTTAGGCCGTTCCATTAAAGATAAGAACTGAATAAATTCATTAATATGTCCAAGCACGAACTAGCCAGACTCCAAGATGAGGGTAGACTGGTATATCTGAGCTTTGGTAAGGGTATTCCGGCAGGGATGGGAATCCATTTCGGGCTCCGTGGAGCTTGGCATATGCATGTCAGCGTTCGGGGCAATAGCAGGATCACAGCTTTCATAAGCGGCTGACAAATCAAAGTACCTAAGAAACCATACGTTACTTTTGTGCCGGTTCTGATATAATGAGGATCGCTTGTTTGTATCTGAAAACCGTGTCTTGAATATCATCGCAACTCGATATTGTTCAACTTCCATTCAGCACCATGCACTACGCGCCTGCATCCATTTTCCCTGCTCTCCTCCTTTCGGGCACCCTTTCTTCATGCCTTCCCTCCCAGCCAAAAGTCCGAGAAATCGTCGAGATTCCCGGCGTCCGGATCGAGAATGTTGCTTCTCGATCCAATGGCGACCTATTACTTAGCACAATGGGGGAAGCCAAACTCTACTCAGTGAATCCATATAAAAGCCCTTTCAAACCGGAGGTGATTGCTCAGATTGAGGGCGTCAACAGTCTATTTGGCATTACCGAGATCGGCAACGATGTCTTTGCTCTAGCGGCAGGCAATGACACCGGACAAAAATTCCAGAATAATAGCATGAAACTTTCGCTACTCAAGTTCAACCATGGTGGCCAGCTGTCTATTGATACCGTTTTTGCGGAGTCCAAATATGGCCCCGTTAATGGCATCGTGGCACTTCCCTATCACAAGCATATCATCCTCGGTGCTGACTCTGTACGAGGAGAGATTTTACACATAGATACAACTACCGGCAAAATCAGAGTGGCTATTCAGGATAAGGAGCTTACCCCTAGCGGCGATGGCCCCTATGGTCTTGGTGTCAACGGCATTAAGATCTATAAAAACTACCTGTATTTCACCAATACCGATCGCCAGACCTTTGGCCGAATGAAGATTGATAAGCTTGGAAGTAAGGTTGGAGACGTTGAGATTATCTACAGGCTTGAGAAGGGATCTCCCTCTATACCTGATGACTTTACCCTGGATAAAAATGGTAATGCTTATGTTGGCTTTTGGCAAGACAAGCTGGTTAAGATCACGCCTGATGGTAAAGCTATGGTCCTTTCCGAGGGACTTCTTGCTGGACCTACTAGTTTGACCCTAAGCAGAGATGGCAGGAGTGTTTTTGTTGTCACAGCTGGAATGAACAACGACAATGTTTCCGGTGGCCAGGTAGTCGAGGTCAGAATTAAAGAGATGAAGACAAAAGCTCTAAGTGACGACATTATTTAATTTATTCATAAGTTACTTAAATAAAGTGTTTAAAGTTCTTTAGTGAGTTGGCTAAGGGCCCAATCCATGCCAGATTCTGCCTGCCGTTGTTAAATTCATTTTCTCTATAAGCAAAATCTTAGTAATTATCTTCAATAATATAGATCTCCTTGAAATCTACAGTTCTGCTTTTGGAGCGGTGCTCAGGTGTAAGGTCTGGGCTCCCTCGATAAACCCCACAGCTAATGCTCATATCCACACGTGTCTTGAGTAGGACTCAACGCAAGGAATGTCAATCCTCTACACCGCTGACTGTTAGACAGTTTTAGAAGAAATTCAGGCTAAGAGTCCAATTTATACGTATTGAGTGATAATAGCAGAAACGCAACCGGTAGGACCAACGATTTCCTCGTCTTGCTGGAGAGGTCGAAGTGTGAGGCTGGTGCTCTGAATCGGCATCAACACGGAATTTACCGGAACAACTGGCCTGTTGATTACGAGATGCATACTAGTCCCTTAACTGTATGGCAGGTTTTGTGAATGTATCTCAATGAATGAATGGTGTTGTTATTGGCTGCCTACGGTAACCTAGTGTGCACCGCCCCGCACAGTCTGATCTAATCCACTTAGACAATTCCAAGTATCTAGTCCGAAAAGGCTAAGGCAACCATTTGGACTCGGACTCCAGCTTCTCCGGGAATGAGGTGAAGTTTTGGCTGTAAATTCCTTATCAGTTACCGAAACACTATGAGAGCAGTGAGACATAGAAGAACAGTATGTAAAAGCACATGCCGTTGGGGAGGGCTTACAAAGAATTTGCTACGTCGTTGAACAATTCGATCCCATCAAGAAGGGTAGACGGAATGTCAAAGCCAAGGCCACCTTCTGACCAAGGCACTAAAGGCTCTTCAGGTTGTTCTCCATTCGTTTCCTCTGGCTCTGACAGAAAAGCCAAGCAACAACTTTCTAGTTCATAACCTGCGGTTTCGTCGTACGTTTGTGCGATATCAACTGGCAACTCTCCAAGCTCGCGGTCCAGGATAGCGGTGTCAAGGTCCTGCTCAAACCAAGTAAAAAACCCGCGTTTAAAGGGCCAGAACTCAACGCTATATGTTTTTGTGGGTTGGTTGACCCCTGTCACGTGAAACTCGTAAGACATTCGGTAGCAAAGCCAGCCAGGGAGCTGTGAATCATCTAAGCGGTAGCCGTGAATTTCAGTGTCTAGTCTGAAAGTGCGGAGCTCCTTGCGGTGCGCACTTCTTTTGACATAGTCTTGGAAGTACTTCTCATATCTATAAGCGATTGTGAGTTCTCAGGCTGTTAAATCGATTTGTGGGAAAAGCTTGTACCTTGTCATGAGAGAGTTGCACTCGCTGGTACCAAATATGAGGTTTTCCGGGACTTGGGACGTGCTATAGTGACCAGCGAGACCACCCCACGAGAATGCAGCCCGATGAAGCCACTGAGTGTTTAGCGAATTAATGTCTAGGGGGGCGATGAAGGGGAATGTAAGCGACTTACCTCTGCGGGCCAAACACCTGGACTTGGCCATTTGCCTGATCTAGGCACTATAGAGCCTGTATCCGCCCAGCCCAGGATCGCGGCAATCTATGATCGCGATGTTAAAAGAGGGTTGGGAAAGGAGAATCTAGATACTTACCTCGTTGGCACTCGCTCCCATTACCTCATACTGCGTGAGTACATCGTCTCTTCTACCTTTGGCGGCTCTCATCTTGGCAGCAGAAAGTTCGATGCTCACAAAGTTCGTGTCTGTGTTTCTCCAGATCGTTTTACTATCGTTTATGGACTTTAACGCCGCTTTGACGTCTGCATGCTGCTCCTGCGCCGCGAGTTTATCGCGCGCGATCCTCATAGCTTCTGGTGTTACTGGCATTTGACGTTGAGGATATGCGGTATTGTAGCTATCCCAGTCCTCTTTCGATATCCAAGTCTCATAGTGTTTCATGGGAGATTGGCCAAGCTACTCTAATGTTAGTCACAATGATAGCTAGATCCAATAGCGGGTCCCAAAAACACGTACCAAATGCAAAACGACCGTCTTGCTCAGGTCCTGTAGTTGTGTCCTCGAAATGAGATTTACGTGCTGGCGAGTTGTACGTTTCTGTAGAGCGATATTGATGGAGGCCTTGAGTGAATCGAACTTGCCATCGTCACATGGTACTAGGTAAAGTTGGATGGCTGGGTTGATGCAACGGTTCCAACCTCCGGCTGACTCAATACTGCGTGCTGCTTTCTTGTAGCGAGCAGTCCAGGCAGCTTTATGCAGACCATAGTCCTTGTCGACGGTAAGCTCAAACGGTCGACCTCGCTCGTCACGTACCCAGAAGCGCTTGGGGTTGGGTGCCTCAAGTTGGTCGAATTGAGCAATCGGGTGCTCAGGGTACATCAAGTTGACCCCTGAAAAGTAATTGATCACCCGCTGCGAGATGTAGACCTCGGCAATATGAGGAGAGCCTCCGCCGGCTGTATACAGCTTTCCGATCTGATCCGAGTGAAGCTTGACATAGTATCCATCCTGTGGGATGTATCTATCCAGGCTTTGAGACGCGCCACTGTCGAAAGTATGCGGATAACTTTCCTTAACAGTTTTATATCGATCCAGACCCTGCCGAAGGGATTTGTACAGCAACAGCAGCCCAGAGCTGCCCTGAAGATTGAGCTGACCTATCTCTTGACCGTCGAGATCCCGACAATTGAGTGGACCTCTCCATTCCCTTATGAAGGTGAATTTTCGATGACTCTGCTTCAACAGTTCGAGCCAGGGTGAAGTGCCTCCGGTGTACTGTATCTCTGGAGAGAGGTTCTTCTTAGGATTTTCTGAATCGATAACCCACTGGAGGAAGTATTTTTCTGGGACAAATAGCTCGCCCTGATGCACCAAATCTTGGTCACCATTCCGCATGGACCATTCCCATGAACTACCATCGCCAAGAGGGTAGAACCTCTTTTGATCGATGTTGTTGTTTCCGGCCTTGGGGTTTTTGAGCTTGAAGAAGAAAAACGAGATATCCTTCTCATAGTGCTGGCCAGTGAAGGGATTGTGTTTGGATTTGAAGTCGGCAGGTTGCCAGAACTCGTTGCCGAGGTCAGCTTCAGTACTTTGAGGTGTATTTTCGAGTTCCATGGTGGTGGTGGCAGGTTCCATGGCGGTGGCAGGTGAGAAGATGCGTTGTCTAAGTGAACTTATAGCTTGGAAGTGATATTTTTTTGTCTGATATTGTACTGTTCCTGAGTACGCGTTCTCTGCTCTTCTATATATGTTGTAAATGGACCAGACTCAGTTAGATATCGCGAACGAAGCCTGATCAGCCAAGTGTCATCCCAGCTCTCAGCTAGCCTCTTCCCAGCCGCTAAGCAATACTCCGCGCGGCCTACTCCGTATCCGTAGATCAGTTTTTGTGTGAGGCATTCACAGCAGCTAAGCCGAATACGGCTGTACTAGAGGTTTAGACTGCTTTTACCCCAAGCAAGATATCACATTCCAACGTCCACAAAAGGTTAGTTAACAACGCATCTGTTTCCCTTTTGGCTTGCTCAAGGCTGGCTGAGATGTGCAGTTCGCCACATACGATCGGGCCTGGGCCTATGCATGTCTCGGCCCGCCCTAGCCTATGAAAACGATACGGTCGCTGAATTGGTGCCGGCTTGTTAAACTATTGATGCTCGCTACGATGAAACCCTCCATCATAGAGTTCATCTATATGAACCTGGAAATGAGTCTTTACATGAGAATACGGTTCTCGTGTATGGATGATTTGGATTGTGCTATACGGCGTGGCTGCGCCAAGTAGTTATTGCTTCGATTTGTTTTGACTAGTAGATGGTTGTGGCTGGCTGGTTCCGGCGTTAAGATTCCTTTCGATATGCACTCCGTAGGAGCCCTCATAATTGCGATTTTGAGACACGTTACGACTTGCGGCTGGCAAGATGTACGATGGAATTCCTAATATAGAATCTGGTATTTTTAGACTGGTATAGACCCTGAGGCTGGCAGCGATAAGATACATGGCATATGGTCAAGGTCGAGGATTATAAAACCCTGCTATTATTCCTGGGTAGGAATTGAAAACTCGAATCTGTACTAGAGCTGAAAGCGCCTGTAGTTGTATGAAGCCGTTCTTTTGAAGACAGATTTGTGGTAACGAGAATCTGCTTTACGGCACAAGCCTAGAGTGATTCACAAATGTACCGTAGAAAAAGACTATATCCAGGCGGTTGCCCCCTCCGGAGCTTATGGCCCGTTTCCTAGCTTGATATATCACCGGTCTTCATATGTACTGTAAAGGGCGCCATATTACCGCAAATAGCCAATCCTGACTGCGAGATCTCATGGCTGTCAGGGTCATCTTGAGAACGTGTATAGCGCTCGGCTTCTTTAGGCCGGCTACACCATATTGTTCATTGTGACTCCGAGACATTTGATCCGACCATTCCCCACAATATGCAGCACTACTCCGTAATAGCCGTTGTGGATTGCCTAATCCGAGCTGAAGAAGCACAAACTTACATCATGATATCGCGAACGAGATTAGCATATGTATGGAACCTTTAACAATCACCATGAAATTCAATAGTTATGTATGTCTCAGTTCGTATTTATTCGAAAGTAGTGGAAAGAGTTTTGCGTTGGAGGTGAGGGTTAAACCACAGATGGTTAGGGATCTGCATGTAACCCAAGATTCTCGATCAGGTTGTGGCGAGCTGAGATTCTTGTCCCAAATCGGTAGCTTTTGCTTTGTCGGAATCTCCATTTGGCACGACGTGGTTCTACTAGTCTATGCGATCTTGCCCATATGATGCGATAGTCAAAGTCTTTTAGTTCATGCGAGGTAGTATTGCAGGCGTGCATGGCAGATAGGAGGGAGTAGGGTATTGTTATGGCAAGTCTTGTTGTACCGATACAATGGCTATCTTGACCCAGGCGTGTTACTTGCAGGTGAGCCGCGTGACTAAGCTGATCCTGTAACCTAAACGTTGGAGGGCACCGGGAGGTGTGTTACCATCGTCAACTTTACCTGATAAGGCGGTTTCAGCCATCCTCAATCGCACAAAGCGTCTCAAATAGGACTTATACTCACTTTAGGAGGCATAGTTCCGCCTCGTGAATGTCTCTTTTTTCGCCTCCACGGAAAGTGGGAGTTCCGTCGCTCTGATGCACGTCTCAATCGATATCACACTGCCGCTAGATTTGTGTGACACCTAATCGTTATGTGACGGAGCTACTGGCCCGAATATTCATTGGAAAGGGAGGATATTCTTGAACAGACGCGTAATGATGATCAGAGAATCAATAGCCCATCAGGTCTAGATTGTTCAGCTTTCTCATTATGGACAAAGGGGGCGGTTTGGCGCTGCTGAAGCTGTATATCTCGGATCAGAATGCCGAGAATGGAGAAATCTCCCAGAGACGGAGGGTTGGGAGATATTAACAGGAGAAATTGGGTTACCTGAATGACCCCGTTCCTTCAAACCTCGAGAAACTGGACAATTATTCGTTCTACCGACTGAGAGAGATTGTAGTATAAGAAACCTTCGTTTCCCCTCTCAACCATCCCACATCACTCACCTTCCAACCTCATCAATCTTCATTCTACTATCTCTTCATCTTATACAAACCTGCAAAATGCCTTCTGCTTGCCAAATTCCTAGCCGTCCGGCTACATGGACTCTTGAACAGTCGACTTCCTCTCCCCAAGCTGGAGTCACGCTGAATACTTGCCAGTACCAAGGCGAGTCCAAGTCCGGATTTACCGGCGAGTACCAGTCTGAGCCTAAAGATGCTGGATATGAGCCTGTATTCCAGTTTAAGCCTGTCTGTGAGTACCAGGCTTCCGACTTTAAGCTCCCCGAGGTTAAGCCTGCCTGCGAGTTTAAGGCTACCGACTTCTTCTCCTCGGAATTCAATGTTCCGGAGCTCAACTCTTCTGGCTTCCAGCAATTGTCTGAGACTGCTGCGAGGAGTGCTCTCACCATGGCCGAGAACTTCTTTGCTCCAGTCGCTGCTCCAGATGCTGCTGTGACTCGCTGTAAGCATGCCCAGAACCCTCTGTCAACAAACTGATTTGCTAATCCATATTCTCTTTCAGCAATCGTCAAAATCGAAGCACGATTCGAGAACAAGATAAGCGGCCACGACATTTGGAAGACGGGAACCGGTCTTCTTTTGAGCCCTGATCTGGTCGTCGCTGGTGGCGAGGTCGTATATGATACTGAGTATCAGCTTGGTACTGCCACGCAGGTCAAGTGCTACATCGGGTATCGTGGACGTAACTCGTCTGAGGTCCAGCCTCGATATGGACAGCGCGTTGTGTTCTCTGCCGAACGGAGCGAGGGTTATAAGAGGCACTCACGTGACATTGCCTTCATCCAGGTTGCGCAGCCTTCTACTATTGTCACTGCAAGCCAGGAATGGGTCCCAGAAGGTGAGTGAAAGCTAGCCTATCTCGCTACCACTGAAATGAGCTGACGGTGTGATCAACAGAGCGTCCTACCGCCCCGGCTGTGACCCATTGCTGCAATTGACCGACCATCAGGCCTCTTCCTGTGCCTGTTCCCAGGCCAATCGCTGAGCCTATCGCTGAACCTGTCCCTGAATCCGTCACCATTCTCGAGCCAGAAGTCGCCGAGCCTGAGATCCCTGTCACTAGATATGTCGAACCAGTCGACGATTTCATCATCGGGGAGCCCGCCCCCGAGGAGCCCGAGCTTGAACTTCCAGTCCCAACAACCCAGGTTGAGTGTGACTTTGAAGTTGTCAAGGTCGACGAAACACCTGACACCTCAGTCGCCGAGGAACCCGCAGA
Organism: Fusarium sterilihyphosum; assembly: GCA_013186845.1. NCBI lineage: Eukaryota > Fungi > Ascomycota > Sordariomycetes > Hypocreales > Nectriaceae > Fusarium > Fusarium sterilihyphosum. The sequence continues at coordinate 24,939 of JAAOAU010000107.1, read as the reverse complement.
TGTAACTCATCCCTTCTACGAAACTATGAAGATCGTTCACCAGATTGATAATAAGACCCTCGACATTGAGTCTCCCCTCATCGGCGACATCGGCCAATTCGTTAGTGTCGCTGCCGGCTCTCTCGTCAGCTACGTCGTTGGCGCAGAGACTATCTCCAGCGGTGCAGCAACAGAGCTCGCTGGTGTTCCTGAGCGCGCTCTTCTCGCCGAGGCTTCCCTCCAAGCTATCCTTGCTATTGAGCAGTCCGATGAGCTAGACGAGGTCATCGCCAGCATGAAGCAAAACTGGACCGCGAATGCTGCCTCAGTGGATCAAATTTCTTATCTTCTTGCACCTTATCTTTCCGAAGCAGCCAAGTACATTGTTCAGCACCATGAGGAGAATGACATGACTGAATTCTCTGCCAAGCCGCTTGAGCGCCGCGACCTCGGTATCCGACAGTTCCCGATCAACGAGAGCACCGAGGCATTTGTCGAGGGTCTATTTGAGCCAACTCTCCTTCTGTCCGATCGTGAAGATGACATTTCTTCTCTTGGTCCTGTTCTCCGAAGTGCTGTTTCTGCCGCTCAGCAAATTGTTTGTCAGGTCGGAAAGAGTACTATTGAGAGCCAAGTTCCTAAGCTTCTCTACAAGTATCAGAGTGCTGCTGCATCCGCTGTCGATGTTCAAGCTACTCGCGTTCTCGTCCAGCGAGCTATCATGGCAGATGCCGCTTACCAGGCTATCTCAACTCTTTCCAAAAAGAAGGTTCAGGTTCTGAAGGTCATTCCACTCGATGGTACTGGTCCTTATGATGAGACCTTGTTTGACTTTATCAAGAGAGTCATCCAGAGACTTAGCCTCGTTTGTCTTGACGACGCCAAGCAAACTGTTCACAAGTTCATTCCTCTGCTTCTTAACCCTTCAACCCACGTTCCGAAGACTGATATACCCTCTCCCGCAAAGGCCGCTAGCCTCAAGTTTGCTCTCCGAGACTATCTTAGCAGCAACAAAGGTTCTGTGAAGACGCTCTAAGTGCGATGCTTGGTTCTGTATTGTGAGTTTGGATAACGCAGGTGTAACGCTGGGATTGGGTGTTGGGGATGACTGCTGTCTATACGGTTAAGCAGGAGCGGAAGAAAACCCGATTGAAAAAATCACAAGTTGTCATGAATGAGGCGCGCGCTAGGAGAGTGGCTAAGTAGGGGGGAAAAGAGTGGTAGTAGGGGCTGAAGATCGATCACCATCGGAACCGGCCGCAACCGGATACCTTCCCTTTGTAGTGTATTTTCATTTCTGTTACTAAGCTTTCCATTCTCTTTTCTCTGATTTGTACTTAGTTTTGCTTAGTTTCTGCTCTTGATTTATCACACTCTTTGCTTAATGCCAGACCTAACTTAGCACGACTTCCTCTATCTGCTTCGAGATTTAGACTATCTGGGGCCTCCAAATGAACCTTGTTCAGGAAGGTTTAGCCCAGGAATCCGCCATTTTCCATCGTCAATGACCTTGACCCATAGCCCCGTGACTTCTGACGTCGACAATATGGCCAACATCTAAAATATTCTGGGCTACAGAAGTAAACCACTATAGCAAACAGCCCTTATCAGACGCAATATCCATGAATCCGAGGTTGTAAAACTCACAGACTCTGAAAGGCGGCATGCATACTTGACTGTCTAGCCTTATAGAGAATAAAAAGGAAAGGCAACATCAGAGTAAGAACAAGTTTAGCCAAGAGCAGAAATAGTGACAGTTTGCGTAAGGCGTTTCGACCCACGTGCTACTGACCTTACAAGAGACTAATACAACCTATAGGTTTTATTCATATGAAGAGGAACTCCAGGTTTAGGCCACCACATAAAGAAGAAACTTCGGTACTTTTGTCGCGCTGAGTAAGTCATATTATGTTGACAACATTGTTGTTTGTGCAGCTCTTGTCCCTGTTTGAGATGAGAACGGAGTGCTATTGGTCCATACAACTCTGAACAGGTATGCAACTCCGTAGCTGTTCAAAGAGGACTCTCATATTTGACGTTAATCTATGATCGACTTTTTGTCTACTTAACGTCATCATTCTACCAGCTGACCCTTGTCGAGACTACCGAGGTAGAGTTGTCAACCTGAGACCTTATTGACTTAAACTATTACTAAGCAACCAGTTAGCTGACGCACGTTAGTCTGTTCAACTGACCTAGTATGTGTAGCAGGTTGAAGGTTGAACCAGCGAGAATATGAAGACTTCTTTTTCGCCCTGTAGCCCTGAAAGGGCAACAGTAATACCACCAGTTCAGCTACGATGCCAGAATAGACAGGTCTGCAACTCTGAAGTGCCGCACACATCGATTTACATATGTAGGACTGGTTGACGGGACAGCCAACACAGAAACCCGCCATACACTCATGAGGTGGGCTTATCCTTCCAGCTTCTACAGCATTCTGTTCCTCCATCATATGTCAGAACGACATGAGACAATGACATCGGAGTGATCAGACCTGGTCTTTTGAGGCTCTCAATGGGTCGAAATAGCCATCAATTTCTTTAAAAGACTCGTCGTTGGTTTGATTGGCTATGCCAGGCTTAGGCTGACCATCAAGCCGACTTGTTCACCTCCGCTCTCACCTTCTTACATATGCTTTCATTCTGACAGTACCATGTCCCTTTACTGCTCACGCAGTATCGGATTGAACATTTATATCGTCAGCCCTATTCAAGTGAACCGAGGTTCAGGTCAGTTGTCGCCTGCTAATACTTGATCGTGAACAGTATAGTCATATGCTGTGAGTAGGAGCACTAGAATTGTCCACGTTTACCGATGGACTGTTCATACACCTAAATTTACATTAGAATCTACGAGGAAAAGGAAAAGGTGTTTGTAGCCTACGTCTTGGCCTTGTAGGTAGTAATCTACTGCATGGTTAGATGTGAGTTGATAGAGGAACACTATGCGAACAGCTCCAGCAGTCTCTCTGCCAGTGGTTCTAATACCTTTTCCGGAAACTGCATAAACACTCGATATCAGACACAAAATCCTGAACTCGTTTGATGAAATTACCATCACTCTCACCCGGTATTCCATTCACCCGACTCTTAATTCTTCACATCCACAAACAATCACGAGCCTTTTGCAGCAAGATTACCTCAAATACCCTCAACATGGAGTTTCTTACCAGTTACATGCCCTCCTCAGGGGTCGTTTTATCTAACATCAAGAGAGACTTCTATCTCTGTACCCAATTCACCAATTATTACATGGGAGTCGCTGAGAAGATTGATAACGGGGTTCCTGTTACTACTGCCCTTATTATCTCTTGCCTCTGGTATTACCGTGACTGGTTCTGGGGACTTCCGCCGGTTTTCACCAAGGCCGTTAATATTCTCTGGTGGTTCAACTTCTTCCACATCCGCTCTGGGGTCTTCGGCTTCCCCTATCCTTTGGCAGCGACTATCTATGTGGTTATGCTCTGCCTTTTTTGGGCTGCTCGTATCAGTCTTTTCATGGGAGGACTCGTCATGGTTTGCTTGGTCGCGTTTATCGTACTCAAAGTGATTTGCGGTGTGTGTCGATTCTCGGTCCCCCCTGCGCAGAAGGTCTGCGCAGCTGTAGGTGGCTGCGCAGATGCAGGCAATAGCTTCGCCGAGAAGCTGGAACAAGGCTACCTCGATTTACAGGCCAAAGCGGTAGATGAAGTCTATTCATTTTACTTATACCTAATTTCGAGACCTGAACGACCGGAAGAAGGTTCGCGACATGGCCCTCGATATGGGCCCTATCATGGCCTGGAAGGTGGCCGGAATAATCGACTAAATTGAGACTGAACTCGTGGTATGTATTCTGAAGCAAACTAAACCAGCATTCATAGCACACTACATGACTTTCAATCCTTCAGTGTCTGGGTCTGCATGCAAATTCACACATATCGTGCATTCAACTGCCGATGTGATTGGTGGAGTAGGTTAAGACGCCCGTAAGTGCAGTCTTCGGGTCTGGATATCTTGCCTTGGTTACTTTTACTATCGGCGGCCGGTGGGAATGTTATCTTAGATTTTGAATTTAGATGTTTTCCTCATGATATTAACTCATTTACTTTGAAATTTTGGTCATCCGCAAAAATGAGCTAGCTGTTACCGTTTTGAAAGTGCAAAAAAGAGACATCTCGTCGACCGGTTATTCTGGTTTCAAGCTCTGTGGAATCCTGCAGCAGCATCTCCTGGTCTCGGAACGCTCTCTCCCGAGAATTGAGGTGAAGAAAGTTATGGAGTCTCCTGTTGGCTTGGATCAGATTCGGAGGACTGCTTTCGTCTGTATTGGGGATCACAGTCTCAAGTTCCTCGGGAAGTCCTAAAACTCGTATTCCGAATCGTTGTGTCCAAGCATTGAACCCTTGTTGTCTTTCTTTTAAGCCCGACCGCCCTGAAAACCACGTAGGCAATACTTGTCAGTAGTTTTCCATGACCTAAGAGAAAGACGCAATGTGAGACACTGAAAAGAGTGGGACGTGTTATGTGTTTGCTTTCTTCGGTTATGATAAGTAACATGAATTGATGCGACGCTGCGCTGTATACTTTGGCGCATGCTGGTGGAGTTCGACTTTTATGGGATTAGTCTGCGGATGTCGGAAAACCAAGCGTCGCCAAGCTAAAGTAGGTATACGCGTGTCCAACTTACGGTTCTTAAAGATGCGGTTATATTAAATCAAAGGATCAATAATTCATACTCGAGACTAGAATAGTAGGGTTAGAAATTTTATTTAATTCACAATAATTATTGGATTTTACTTCTCAGATTATGAAAATCACTCAGCCAGCCATATACCACACTGCATGCATATACTGATAGTTCAGCCAGCCACAGAATAATAGTCCTGTAGCCACTAGTATAGTATTGGATGGTGTGTGCGGGGAACCCGGTTTTCTCAGCAACGTGGCATGGTGGCTGCAGGAAACTAAATATGAGTCACCTTGGATATCTGTGTAAAACTTGAGTGTTATATATTCGAGCGGTAACTATCTATCAAGCCTTATTATCACTACTTACCTCAACTATCTCCAGAGATAAAACTCTTCTCATTTTCGTTAATAAGTCCACTAAAGTATAGCAAATACTTTCATAATGTCTACCTCTACCGCTCAATCTATCTTTGGTCGGTGGTGTCTTGCGTCTGTTGACGACAAGCCTGCCGCTAATATACTACAAATCGGAGCAGCTGCCGAAGGCATTGAGACTGTCCTTGTGGACGACTCTCGCAAGGTCGTTCTGAATGACGACATTCGCCCTGGTGGTAAATACTATTGTAAGTGCATTGAATACTATGAACGAGATATAGAATTTGACTCAAGACTTCAGCCATCGTCAAGCTTCAAATCAAGTTCGAGAAGCAACTCTCCAGTGACACACGCTGGGCCCAGGGTACTGGCTGGCTAATTGCTGATAATCTTGTTATCACTGCTGGTCACTGTACCTTTGACCATACATATAATTTCGGCAAGGCTGTCAAGATCCGTGCTTATGTCGGTTATAATGGCAAAAAATCCATTGGACAGGAAGGCGTTCAGTTTCGACAAGGTCGCAAGATAGTCACTACCAAGGAGTGGATTACCAGCGATATCAATCGTGCTAACGATGTTAGCCTGATTATGCTGGATACACCCTTTAACAACGTTGTACCTATCAACTATAACCCAACCGTCACGGCCTTTAAAGACTGGAAACTCGGAGTTGTTGGATACCCGAACGATAGGACCCTCAACGATGAGCCCGGGGCCCAGATGTACGAGATATTCAAAGTAACAACCTGCGATTTATCCAAGACATCACTTAACATGCTCGAGTACACCATTTCATCTAGTGCAGGTAAGACTCTTGGGAGTGCTGTCTAAGTCATGGCGAAAGATAGCTAATAGGTGCACACAGGTCAGTCCGGTTCCCCTGTTCTCATCGATGGACAGAATACTTCAATCGGAACGAATGTCTACGGGCTCGGTACTAAAAGTTCGGCGAGCGTTATCCGTGGACAATACGGAAATTACTATCAAGGCATGGTAGATGCATTTGGCAGTACCGAGGCCCCTGTCGCAACTTCCAACGGCATAGAGTATATCAGGACTACTCAGCCAGAAACCGCAATCACGGACGAGCCTACTGGCGAAGAAGAATCCTTCTGGGACACATTCAATAACGTCGTTAACAGTAATGCCAGTCTTGGAGCCAAAGCAGGTCAAACAGATTCCACTTCCTAAGCAGGAAGACGGAGTTGGTTAGGAAGATGAATAAGCTTCAGAATTACCTCGTCACCTTTTCTCGACATCTTATACTACTAGGTTAATAACAAAATTACTGGCATGTCGCTTGAACAGCTTTATTATTTATATAGTAAGGAGAATTCCGTGCACTAAAAATGATGACTACTCGTAGAAAGAGCCTGCCTCACTGGCATTAGGCACTGGTTGTCTTTTAACTGTTGTTCTTACTGTGACGATCATTAAGCTGCGAACAAGCACTCGAATAGTATCACTGCTAAAAACTTATGCAATTGCCGCTCCTGGCTGGCTACCCTGTCCAAGCCAGGTAGTGACCGATCTGCTACCTTTTAAAGCGGCGAAGACAATAGTCAATTACTCTTTTTCAGTTCTGGTTAACCGCTAACAAATTTGGGCAGTGGAGACTCAAGACCAATAGGAATGCCTATTGCGACTTCAGGTCCCTGGATCTAACGTCAAATCGGACCTGATCTCAGATCCCATTCCTGGTGGCTCCATCCGGCTCCGCTTCAGTACGTACATCCCTCAAGCCGATATAGGACGTGAATTGATGGAAGCACAAAGTCACACATTCGGGCACAAAGATCTTCAAGCCTACTCACCGCTGCTTGACGCGCCATGTCGTCTGTCAAAAACAACCCTCCCGATCCCGGTGGCCAACCCAACCGATCAGACGAGGCCAAAACGGCAGATGACTACTGGGCTGAGGCAGATGAGATCCTCAATAGCCTAACGGACATCCTCAAAGAGAGACCTACAGCCGACGACACAAGCAAGCGCGTTGATACCAGCATTTGGGGGATGAAGCTCATCTCCCTACGTGAAAAGTTCAAATGGGACATAGATCGATTCCAGCACAATCCCAGTATCGGCCACACTGTACGTGCGATGCTGCGCAGCTTTTTGACAGTGGATTCGCTTGAGGGTATTCTTCCCGATGAAGAAATAAGCAACAAGGTTTTTCCTGCTGGCGAGGAGTTGCGCAACGGAGTCAAGATACTCGCCAAAGCTGTTCCCCAAAGCGACAAAGACGCGGAGGAGAAGAGAGGGCAAACAGCTACCTATGCTGTTATTTACCTCTGGCACTTATCTCAGACTAAGGATCAGTGTGAGTTGCATAAGAGTGAGCAAAATGTCGGGGTTCTTAGCACTGGCCGAGTGCTTCGTTCTGGCAGCAAGAAATGAGATGGATGAATGGCTGATGCTGACATCGCGTAAGCTTTTGGGATGGGTCATGGGCTGGGAAATTGATTGGAACACGGATTGTTACCAAAGGTCAGATAGAAGTAGATAGAAATACAATGGATTGATAGAATTGACGGATCTCTTGTACTTAAGTTATCCTTCAATATGCAAGGTATGAATTTATATTTAACTCTAGTCTATCGCATCAGGTTAAAAAGTTCCCAATTTATTACGGCACTTTGTCAAGTCTTAAGTCCATAGTCTCTACAACTTCAGGGCTGCTCATAAAAGAACTTAGATGGCTTGAGTATAACGCATTCGCGAATTGAACAAACCACGGTCTCTTGCATCGGTTGACAGCGTGTTTGTCTTCTTACTGGCATGCCCATAAGCGCTTATTCTACGCCCACGTCTTTTGATTAATAGGGATCATTGTAATTAACTTCATTCAATGATTTGGGTTTTTTATTCAGATCTGAGAGCAATTCCGTCTGAAGGGGTGCTTGTCTGTTGTCTTCGCTGTCTTTGCCGCATTTGGAAGTCTTTGTACGCTGGGAGCCGCTTCAATGGAGAACGGAATGCAGAACCACTGGGTGCCCGGACTTAATCAGTTGCGTATTCTTAGAATCTTCAAAATGGGTTCTATTGATTCAGGGGATATGTATCAAGCTTAATATGATGAATAAATGTAGAGTTTGGCTTTTATTGCGGCGATTATTTATTTCTCAGGCTGTTGATCAATTTCGGTTTGGCAGCCTCAACAAGCCATTTTTCTAAACTCTGTCAAATTACCGTTTCCCTTCATTAAGAAAAAGTCCATTTACAAATTAATGAGATCGCTAATCCGTCTTTTATCCAAGCGACGTCAGCGCTTTACATCTTATCATCAACCTAAAAATGCGTGGTACCTCAAGGCTTAGGGTATTCACGTTCATGGTGCGGGGAACCAGTTAAGCTACTAATTACAGAGTATCTCTCATGCAGGTCAGTCAGTCAGTCAGACGGAGACGTGCAATAAACTGATGGCCTTGTGATGACGCGTCGCTATTGGCCATCAGCTTTATGTTTCTGCTCCACAAGCTCATGAGGATGCTCCTCTGATTTACTTTTACGGAGTTTTACAGGGTCAGAACTCGTGCGACAATCTTGTACGTACCCAAGGGTCCCGTAAACCTGCCTTCCCTCAAACCAACACCCGTGTTGACGCTCTGCATGTTTTGGATTCACGAGCACCACTAGTTACATGCCCATTTCGCCAAAAGTTAGCCTCATGACTCTCTACGGGTACTATACACGGGGTAGCCTCACGAATTCTCCAAGATCAGGGCTTAGACAGCCGCCGCTTTATCTTGCTAACAGCTTCGGCTGCCGTGGGAGAATCAGGTTTTCGAGTCGACTGGGGTGCCAAATGATGTTAACTGAGGGCGTTAGTCAATGTATCGTCGGCTATTAGAGCATTATCTTCCGAGTGTAGTCAGTCCATACACGTCTCCCCGTCTTCTGAAAATGCCCGCTGCGGACGTGCATGGGTCATCAGTAGCTCGTCGGTTGAGATGGCTAATAGTCTGTCGCGCCAACAGTGATGCTCAAGATTCCTTCGCTACCTTAGCTACTGGCACTAGCGGGTATTGTGGAGCCCTTTACTCTGTACTTCAGCTACTCCGACGATCAGTTAGTTCCTCTCGCGATAAGTTATAGCGCCCTCGATGGGGAGGTGGGATTTAGCGAGCTTCAGTGGGGAGGGACGAAGAGGCGTGACAGCTCGCTTGTTCATTCTCTCTTCTACGGCGTCGACGTGCTCAATGATGGACGTCTTCATGCCATCCATGCGTGCGCCGACACGAGTTTCCATGTCATCCATCCGTCCGATGAGGCGAGTTTCCATCGCGCCCATGCGATCGTTGGTAGCCTGGACTGTGGCAAGGATCTGGTCGAGGGTGGCCTGGTTCTGGTTCTGATTCTGGGCCTGGAAAAGGTCGACCTGGTCTACGAGACCGAGAAGGTGATGGGCAACGGTGTCCGCGTTGAACACTTCGGCGGGAGGGGTCGTGGCGCGCTGATCAGATGAAGTCATGATGAGGGTCTACACGTGTGATTAGCAGGATCAGAAACCGATTTTCAGGTCGTCGACGGCTTACCTTGCTAGGCCTTTTGTGGTTTTGGTTGGTTGTTGTTTGAAGATGATGCGATGAAGGTGGTGGGGAAACGAGGGAACTAAGGTAAACAGATCGGTTTGGCTGAACCCACTTTGCAAGATTTCGTAGCCTCAATTGACCAGGCGCTCTGCGTCTCGCGAACAACTCGCGTAGGCACATGACTCTTCCCCGACGAGAGGCACTTTGAGAACGGAAAATCTACGGCCCAGTTGAACACGCATCTGCTCCGAGAACCCTTCAAACGGTATTCACATCTGTGTACAGTTGGCTCGTTATCAGATGAAACTTGAGTGTAGTTGTATAAAACTTAGTGAAATTTAGTGAACTTTAGTATAACTTAGTGAAATTTATGATGACCTGCAAGAGAGGTTGCAGGGGGATACCGATAGTCCTCGAAGCTAGATGTGTTATTTGCAGTTGAGACTCGTGGCTGAGAGCTTAAATCAGCGGACAGAACTTAGATAGTCCTCGAGATCCTCCGGTCACTATCAGCCCAATTCTAAGGTGGTAGACGAGAAGTACCAAAGAATTGGTACTCGGAGCCATTTCACATTCAAAATTACTAAGATACATGAGACGCGATAAACTCTAGCTCTACATGTTTTTGAGATCTAGACTTTCTAATGTTTAATGATTATCTCTGAAATAGAGGCTGTGTTAGTGGAACCTTAGTAGCGATTTTTGATAAAAGATATTTATAAAGTACTCGGAACTGTATGTCTTTCTCTCCCGAAGAGTCATAAGTCTTACACTTGAAGCTATACTAAAATAGTTGTGTGAATCGATAATGGGATGGAGTAAAAAGACATGCTGCTTGTGTCAAAGTGAGTACATGTTATGGTATTCGACTGGGAAAGGCCGCGTTCGCGAACAGAATAGCATGTCTTGGATCAGAAAGGATCCTTCAATCAGTTCTCCACTGGAGACATACATAGATATCAATCTGAGGACTAATTAGACCCGCTGAGGGGGCATGATCTGGAGGTTTTGTAGCTGTGTGGTGAGGATGAGGTATTAGCAATGACGGTATACACCAGGAAGTTTCCGAAAGCTTCCAGCGTTAATGCTCAGTGGGAAAATCTCTAGCTTACTTTTTGTGCTTTAACACAGGTACAAGTACTCAAGAAATATTATTCATATAAAATGTATTATGAACCGTTGCATGTGAAAATGCCGAGGTTGTTTCCGTCAGTAGGGTCTAAGTCAGTACGACAGGACTGGAGACCTCCCAGCAGTATCAATTACCAGCTCTGACAAAGTCGTCATTGCTCAGGAGAAAGACCAAAAGGCAAACTGATGCTACCGAACCTGAACTTTGTCAACTACGAAAACTAGACTCGGACCCAAGAGGAAGAGAAGATTCAGGAGACACGATTTTGTCTCATACCACTCACATTATATCGCCAAATTGAGCCAATGCGCGTGCCGAACAGCTGTGTACATGGAAGAACCAATCCAGAATTAAGGTTCCACTTAACCCTTTTTAACTACGGGATGAAAGGTCTGGACCATCTTGGCACTAACTTGAAGTTTCTGAGTCACGGAACTAATGTTTCCAATCAGCTACAGTTACTCTTTTTTGTGTTACAAAACATTAATATATGGAGCAATAACATATACATAGAGGCTAGATCTCATGCTGATGCTACCAAAGAAAGAGTTACGGAGTATAATAGGCTAGGCATTAGCGGTATCCTCAGGCCGTGGAGAACTTATCCAGCCAATATATGGGAGTTTAGATGATGTAACCTATATGGTATAAAAGCGAGAATGTTGAGCGTTGTGACATTATGGAACTGACATGCCCTTTGCCTTTCCAGCAATAGGGACACAAAAACACAACATCTTACCGTCTAGATCAGAGATCCTCATGAATTATTTCAGCTTTAAAGGGCCCGACGATTTAGTTATCGAGAGAGCTCAGGATGAGCGCCAGCCAGAGTATTGTCTCGGCTACAGATCGATGATTAACCAGGTGCCTTTAATCTCAAAGGCCGTCATTGTCTGCATTCACTACTTCAACAGTCGTGGTCAACTTCGATCCCATAACGCCAGCGGCATAGCTGCCTTTTTGCAACAAGTTTATGGCTGCCCTGCTGAGAACATCATCATATTATCCGACACGTACTCTCGACCGACGAGTCAGCCCACCAAGCGTGCTATCCTACTATCGATACATTGGCTCTTTTCAGGATCCGTACCCGGAGACCGCCTGTTATTTTACTCCAGCGGTAGGATGTCCCCGCCGAGTCAGGGATGAGACGAGACGCTGACAAGCCAGGGCATGGCCAACCAGACAAACCAATATTTCCGGTCGATTTCAGAGAAGCAGGGTGCATAACAGAAGCAGACATTGAGGCCATCATGTCTCAGAAACTGCAGCAGGGGGTGATAACTACTATCATGACAGACTACTTTGCTAGTGCGCATGGTGCCGCAAGCTGGTTTCAAGACAAGCATCTCGAATGTAACGGCGGGTGACGGGCAGGCCGATGATCTACGCTCCGTCATGGCGACTGTGCTCCACAGTATGTCGTATAGAGATGGTATTTACATTCCCGAGTCCCCGGCCTCGCTGCTACGATAGATAATATTGATATTTCAAGACTGATAATGTTTTTGGGTTCATTTGTATCGCATATAATGACCTCGGGCAAGAGTCGCTTAGTGATTTGAACTGCTGTGTCCGCTTGGTGCCCCTCTATTGTGGACAATCTGTCGACAGTATCGACAGCGTATGTCGGAGGAGGCCCACCAAACAACGAGGTACTGGCACGTAGTGATCTACAATGCACAGTACATTTATAACCCCTGTAGCCTCTATGAAGATCTGCAAACCGTGGCGTCGAAACATCCGAGCACAATCCACATCTACCTAGCTACCGTCATATCGTACGATTTCTCGACCGGAAATGCCGATGACAGTGGATATATTGCGGAGAAATCTCCTAAATGCACTAGCGATGACACTGTTCAGCTGGACAGGGGTCTCCATAGCGTGCCAACGGCCCATAATTCAGAGACTAGTTTGCAATGATCTCCCATGGTTATACGATTTGCCGTGAATGATTAATTTAGTTGCCTCTTACCTTGATAGAGTTGAAACTAAGGCTGAGGAGGCTGCGCTATCACCCTTGAATATCACGACGTGCCCTGGGTACTCAGCGATTGCTTGCTGGGTTGTAGATTCACAAGAAATTTATCACGGCCAGCGTTGTCATGAGTTAGGTGACTGAATCAGACTGAGCAAATAGGCCTGATTGGAAGAAAGAGGTTCTGTAATAAAGATCTGACCTTCAGAAGAATGGCATACGTACAGTTGAGGCTTACGGTAGCTTATCAAAAACCAAGCTAATCGGGATGAATCTTACGGGATTTATGGTAGTCTATTTTGATGTCTTATGTCAGGGCGCCGGCTCCTCCCTAGTTTGGGACTGCTGTCCTAATATGCACTAGTTGAATGTCAGATCCGGAATGAGTATATGTTAATCCGATCTGGTAAACGTGCATCGTCAGAGGAATGCAAGATCCTGGTCACTAGACAATGCGGTAGCTGCCAGCACTCTCAATGTATGTGGTGCGTCGATTCGCTGGCAATCAGCACTAGATAAGTAAACTTAAGCGAAACGAACTGATTTAAAGCGCACAAAGTCTAGCAAGAGCATATCTTCACGTTAAATCCCACTGCTTCTGTATCTATCTCCTGCAATGCTTACAAAAACTCTTTCCGTGCTGTGTTTACAACTGTCTTCCTTTGGCTGTCTTGCACTGTTTAAGGCAGCATGCCGGACTGAGAAGCGGCTCTTGGGCTGGCAAGAAGAATTGATTAGAAGCCAACTGCTGTACAGTCGTCAGGCTAAATGTCTAGTTCTTCAAACCGGTAACCACAGCATTTAAGTTTCCGCTCCTTATGAGAGTAGCCACTGGTATCTAAAGACTTACTAGAAGAAGATTATCAGAGACACACTTACTCTTTTAACTCTGCTTATCAGGCGTCTTTCTCGGGGAAGTATGATGATTTTCGGATTTCTGTCAGTCATTACCAGGCTTTTCCCATTTTCACACAGATTTGCCATCCTTCGCCAACTGAGTCCTTCCCTCGAATCGCCGCGTAACCAGCTTTTTGTCGTCATGTATGATCGCTTTACCAACTCTGTAGATGTCAACCAGACTTTTGCGACACCGATACATGACTACACTCTGCCACCTGCGAAGTCACGATGCAGGCTGGCGACATTCTGATCTTTGTGATCTCTGCGGTGAGCTATCCTCTCTTGGGATTGGGTTGTAATGACCACTGACACATCGTTACTGTTGAGTGATTGTACAAGGAAATCACGGCAAGGCGCTTGTGGGCATTGTAGATCGGCCAATATTGGAGTCCGGTTTGATGATAAGGCTATATTGGTGCTTGGTGTAGCTGGATGGAGCTTTGAGGTGGGAAGAGGCGTAGCTGAAGCAATTGGCGAGGGACGCAAGACAGGAACGGCAATTAGTAGCACGATGGTGTTGAGAGCTTTCAGTCTTGGACTTTGAGTCTTGCGCTCCATTAGTTACATGTACCGTTACACTGTTATCTTCTCACCTTAGAGAGCAACTACAATGGAAGAATTCCCAATGGGACTGTATACTGTTTTGTTTGCCATATAGCGGCTATGTTTACTTACACCACCTTGCATTGATAAGCTGGCCAGTCCTTCTAGTCTTTTGAACGATATAATTGTTCCGTCTATGTCCATTTGCCAGCTTACGGTTGTTATTAGTTGTGTCAAGCGGAACATGAAGGCCACATATTACTAGATCATCCACCCCCTTCTGTAAACTGTCATTCATCCCAAATCTGCTGCGGATACCATGGTCCAACGCCTCTGCCATTCCGGTCACTCAGTAGTTGGTAAACTACTTGCTCAACGTGCAAGTGCTCCTTGACACATCTTCTCGCTAAAGTATTGACATGTTCATTGTCAATAGTAGTGCGTGAAGATATCATGGAACTCGCCAAACCCAATATGACTCTGTGTTGTCATATGCCGGTCTCAAAATCTCACCTCCGTTCATGCCAGTTCCTTCGCTTATTTGCTTATGAGAAGCCATTTGCCGGCACTAGTGCTCGAGAGGACCTGTTCGGAATTCTGAAAGCTGAGGGACTCTCCCTTCCATAGGCCTCTCGTAGGGTATACCGCTGCAATCCTCATCCTACCAATATTATGCGTCTATATGTAATATTCAGATCAGTTATGTTCAGCCGGTCCCAGACAGACAGGGCTTGAGCGAGTATCTCTTGTGTCTCTCAGTGATCGGGATATGTCTCATGCATCAAACCATTGCCGTAAGTAACCTCACAGACAAGACGAGCTTTGATCCGCACTCTAAGTACGTGCGAGGTACTTATCGCATTTCTGTACCTCCCACAATTCTTGCTGAGTCTACTGTGTCTTGCACTGACATAACACGCGTCAGGATACTCTTTTTGAGTTCAACGAACAGCTTACTTCTGACCATCCACGGCCATCATTAAAGTACAAAGGCCACATCAAAAGACTCACACAAGCATCTTGAACTGTCAGGTACTGAACGCAAAATGCATTTCGCTATGGGTCTATGTGAACTGCATCTACTACTACCCAGGCTCATTCTCCACCTATATCATCAATCCACAAACCTATCTTAAGCCAATTGAGGCTGTAATCCCAATCACGATGCTACTCCATTGTTTTAGTCAGTAACATACACTGGCTATTTAAGAATATCCTCATCCTTTAGTCCTCAGACCATCCAACTTCCGGTTTTCCACTACATTATACCTCATTCTCTATTCCTGAACGTGACATACAAACGCATCACTATATCAAAGATAGCATCATATCAGAAATGTTCTTCCTCTCTTTGAAACAAAACCAAACCACTGTAGGTCTTGTGAGACAACTCACCACATCCTGCTCCCCAATCTTTTCATCCGAAAATGTCTTTCAGTCCCCAA
The DNA here is from genome assembly GCA_013186845.1 of Fusarium sterilihyphosum. NCBI lineage: Eukaryota > Fungi > Ascomycota > Sordariomycetes > Hypocreales > Nectriaceae > Fusarium > Fusarium sterilihyphosum. The sequence continues at coordinate 9,376 of JAAOAU010000107.1, read as the reverse complement.
TTGATCCAGTCGTTGCTCCCCTTCTTTCCACCTAGCTCACCACTCCAACCCAGAGCCACAGATACTTACCACTTACTAGCACCTTGTCCACGTCAGCTTACCAGCTTCTTTATTAAAAGAAATTCGCTATACCTTGTGATCCTAGGGAGATGAAGGGTTGTCACCGTAGTGAGTGTATAGCGCGGGCTTGGGCTCACAGTAACACCATGCACTTGCTTACGCCGGTTGCAATACTCAATGCTGCCGGTTTGATCTGCTAGTGATCATTTGGATAGGACTTTGTTTTGTTATTTTCTTTGCTTCCCTTCGTGTACGAGGTTGTGTTCGGAATAGTATTGGCAACACAGGATAAACATCACCGAGTAGGCTTGAGATCCTCGAATCAGCTGTGCAGTCTGGGAAGGGAGCGTCACTATTAACATTGGAGGTTGCTAGTCCATCGAGGTACACCAACTGAACTTGGGTATATCTTACCGCAGGAATGGGGTCTTTTCTTGATGCTTTTGACATTACGCTGCAAGCGGCCATGACATACGAGGAGACGGACGCGTTCGGATACACTTATCTCAAGATTCTCAGATGCGGGGCTCGGATATCATTGCCTAGGATGGTCTTCATGACGATATGCAGCGAGGTCTTCTCTTTGACAACATTTTTTGTTTTTTTCGCTCTAGATTCGCACGATATAGAACCCAAGCGACACGTCATGTGTCCTCGAAGCCAGCCGTCACGTTACGCTGAAGCCTATCAAGTACGTAGTTCTAAAGTCTGGTCTCAGCACCAAGGATCCAGAATCTGCAAGTACCTTATGTATCGATATCTTCACGTCTTAAGGGATGTATAAATCGTTTACAGGCGGAATTGGCAATTTGCCAAATAACAAAGTGAGTGATATTCCGGGCAACTTGAGCAAGAGATGCGACGTTAGGGTCAGCTGTAAAGGGTGAAACACTTCCGCCACTATCAGATACTATGGAGCGTATCTTGACAGTCAGGCACTGGAGCGCCAACAGAATGATGAAGCCGGTTCTCATTGGCACTAGAGTGAGACCCCACGCAGGGAACCTAATTGAAATTGGTGTTGACGCGTGTAGCTTGAGGCTGGGGTTTGTGTTATTTGTTGGTGTTCCTGTAAATAACTTCACTAGATTTCAGGCAAGTCTGAGCTCCAATGCACAGTGGGAACAAACTGTCAAGCTTATCTTACGGGTATCGATGAAGACTTTAATGGTGTCGGCGTGACAAGGGCGATGGGCGCCGTTCTCTGGAGAAAACTTGGTCATTCACTTCTATTGCCACAATGACGGTGCATCCAAGGGTTATAACTTCTGGCATCAGGTTTAAGGTACATCTATTAGCTGGAATCTATCTAAGATGTAATCAATCTAGAAGACATCTATCTCCAACCGCTACATGCCACTTTCTCGGTCTAGAACTCTAGAACTCTATGCTTACATGTCCAACGTCTACAAGACATGGTGATCCAGAACTGTCACACAAGACATCATCATATCCAGATCCAGTCGCATCTTTCAAAACTCGGTATCCAAGCTTTACTCTCTTCCTCGGCGGCGCTTTGGGACAGGGAGGTTCTCGCCAGTGTTGGCGGGCGTGCGTCGCTTTGAGGACGAGCGAGTCGTGACACCTGGGCTGCCCTTGATGTCTTCCCCGACAGGGCGAGAGAAAGAGCGGTCGCTTTTGGTAGCCTTCTTCTGCTGAGCTTCCTCCTGTTCAGCGAAGACTCTTTCATCTTCGGATGCGAGTTCTTCTTCGGGGGAGCTGGAAGGTTCAATGAACGTGAAAGGGAGGTCGTCTAGTTCCTCGTCGGCTTCGCAAGATAGTTTGTGACAGCTCTCCACCTCATTCAAGAAAACACACAGATCCTTGAAGGGAAGCGAAATCGACTTGTTTTCCACGCCTTCGTATAGGCTGCGCTTGGCGGTCATGTCGTGCAGATGAATGGGGAGTTCGCTATCCTGGTTCAGCGGCTCATGGTCGGCCGAGCGGAAGGGCTAGAATGTACCAATTAGTATATACTAATGTTGATTCGGCGATAGAAGAGAACTTACAACTTCCTTGAGAACTTGGTCCATCTCAAGCACTTTGGTCTTTTGATCCCCCTTCAGGGACCACTTGGCCTTCTAGACCGAGACAGTCGACTCTTTGTGGGTGTTGAGATCAAAGCCAATGACAGTCTGGATCTTGCCACGCGACCCGCCGATGTATTTGGCGGCAAGCTTCTTGAGTTCCTTCGCCGGCTGGGTGTAAGCGATTTCGACAACGATGCCGGAGTACTTAGCCATTTTGTGGCAGAACTGAAGATCTGGCGATTTGTGCATGGTCTTTTCGGGGTCTTGGGCAGGGAGCGCGGGCCACTTTCGGTTGACTAGCTTGTTGCGGGCAGACAGGAAGGGTATGATGCTCCTCGCAAAGTTGGCAGTCGGGCTGTCTCCATCTCTGAGCTCGAGAAGCTTGACGGTGATGGCTGAGTTGACCAATCCGGCAAAACTATCGTGGATTGGGGAGTTCATCCGGATTGTAATCTTGCCTTTGAAGGGATCGTAATCAAATCGACGAAACGTCTCCTCGATAACCTCCCGAGCGCTCTTATACTCGTCCCAGCTAAGTGGGACGGTCTTGTAAAAGTCTGAGCTAAAAGGTCCAGGGTTCCATTCACGCAGGACTTCAACCAGGACCTCCGGGAGAGCGACAGCGGCAGGACGAGCGCGCTCAAGGGATTCGGGCGGAGAGGGGAGGGGGGTAGCTTCGCTTTGGGTTGGGGTGACCTTGCGAGAGGCCGTGGGAGACTTGTCGAGGGACGGCGCGCGAGGAGGAGAGGAGCCAGGGGATTGTTTGACGTATTCGGCCATGACTGCGGAGGAAGAAAAGAAGAGAGCGGAATGAAAATTGAGAGTGGAGGGGAATTTCTGTTGTTGTTGTTTTTGTGGTGGGATGTTTGTGCTACGTTACCGCGTCAATCACCACGGGGCAGAGGGGTTGGTGGGGTCAGAGCCTCTTGTCTTATCAGCAAATTCTCCACTGGCAGACGCGAGATCACGTGTCTTCGCGGATTAGGGCTGGGAGTGAATGAAGGGTGATGGGTCAGACGGAGACGTTGAGAATTGATGGATTGGCTTTGGTGGAAGCGATTAGATAGGAATCTCTGTTAAATATGACAAGGCAGCACGATTGAGGTTTGTACGTGAGGGAGCGACATGAGAAAGCTGTTTTGGAGGTAGCTGAATGTTATCATGAGCCGATTCCACTTGGTAGCACAACGGATAAGAACCATCATGGTACATGCATCGCTTACCCGGTGTCGTAGAACTGTCCTGCCAGTGGTACCCATAGAATAATCGTCGCGCATTGCGCAACAACTCAAGGTGGCAATGAGTTACCCACAGCAACGTCCGCGACAACGAGCAAGTCGCATATTCAATAGCACCAACGAGAGCTTTCTAGGCCATGCAAATGTGATACAGCGCGACGATACATCCCGGCACTTTGTCGCCCGTGGGCCCGTGGTCTACCCATGGCGTCTGAATCCAGATGCAGAAGCTTGTCCATCAACCCTGCTTGCCAGGGCAGCTTCCGTTGTTGATTGTCTTCGAGCGCGTCCAGCCCTGAACGATATTTTTTAACCTATCAAGGCTTTCATTTTGTGGATGTATATACAATAGCTGTCTTCGAGATATTGTGCCGCAAGTGGCCTTTAATGAGATCTGTCTGATACTCTCTGTCTCCAGGATCAGCATATGGGAAATACAGTGTGACTATTTATTTGGAGGCCAACTCTGCACAGCGGAAGTCAAGGATGCAGGAAAGCTTGACTTTCTCCAAGTCAATCAATTTAGATCCAAGTCTCCGACCTCGAGAGCGCAATGCCATTGCCTGTCAAAAGGGTGGCTCAATGCCCTGTGTTCTCGCACCCCGACCTGGCCCTCATGGCGTAGATGAGGATCCCCAGTGATTTCCGTCAAGATGAAAACCTCCATGGCAGTACTATGAGCCTGATTGAGATGGTTTAGCAATTAATAAGAAGTTCAGTAACTTTCTCAATGGAGCAATGAGTAGGCTATCATTCTATTCCCTCGATCACGCCAGCATATTTTATCCCACAACCGTAGTCCCGACAGTCTAACTTTGCCAACCTTTGATGCTTAGAAGTTGGTGAGAGCTTTGCACGTGGCCTGATGGTGAATTTTACCATTTATGCACGGAGTGTCCAAAGGTTTAGTTGTCTCTGGCGCAATAACGTGCAGCGCTATAAAGGATTTTAAAACTCAAAAACTGACAGAAATGGTAAATGATTAAGCCCTGAGCGCTTGTCAAAATATTTTATTACATCTCCAAGTTGCACTTTAATTAATAAGTAAATTGTTCATTACCTCAAAGTAGCATAAACAGACAACGCTTTTTACTGACTTGATCTTAGAAAACAAATTGATGTGAGATAGGGATTCAAACTACCCTACAGATTGGCACTTTTTGCTGTAATGAATTTGACAGACCATACTGTGTAAGAATTGACGCTTATCGATAGCTTATCAGTCAGCGCTAAGCCAATACGGCAGTTAGCCCCACCAAGTCCATCGATAAGAACCAAGACTCAACTCGATGTTCATCATGGTTGCGGTTAAAATAAGAGCATGGACGCGGATCGAATCAATCCACAACAATTGCTTCCAGCGTCACAATCTCACAGTGCGCAAGAAGTCTGAGCGCTGATGGCAAGTATGAAAGTATTAATATCAATTGAATAAATCGTGTTGCGTTGGTCAGAAGACTCCTAATCTTTAATGTAAACTCATCGGAACCGAATAAACCTGGCCAGATTAATTTAACCACTTCAATTGACATCATGAGATCTCTCTTCCTGGAGTGCGTACGGGATCCCGCGCCTGCGCGATTGAGTCACGAGAAGCTTGGCTACCGATTGAAACCACCTTTCGCCACACAAAGATTGACAAGGAGCCATTTCGGTGCCTGGGACAGCCGTTGCAGCTTATCTTCCACGGCTCAGCCCAGTGAATCTTCAGCTGTTCGTTTTAGCGACAATACAGATCTGTGGAATTGCACGGAGTGTTTGTGCCGGTACCATGCGTGATGGCTGAGACAATATGAGTGGACCAACGAATCACATACTCAGGCTTGATGGCGCCAACAAGGGTGTCGGAGCTGGTTGACTATCAGAGAGACGCAGTACACAAGAAGACAAGCACTGTGTATTATTTGGTGCTGAGACGCGTTATCTTTGATCGATCAGTTGTTCCCCGTCTTCGTATGCCACCCTTGTGCCCTCTTCACGATTCACATTAAATCTGCCGCAAATACAGTCAGAATATCTATTTCGATGCCGGTAATGATTGTGAATTGTCAATTTCTCAGCATTCAAGTTATCAACGCCTTCAGCAGGAGCCTTGTCACACCGACATTTCCCCCTCTCTCACTGTGCTGCATGGTGGGTTACACAAGGCTCAAAATCAGGCTTTGAACCGAATACGAGATCTCTCACCAACAGGGAGTGTTTGCGCGACTCAGGAGTTAGCTGTACTGCAATTGATCAGTGGCGCCAATGCCAATTATTAGTAAGCAGTCTCAGGAGTACATCGCACATAAGATCGCAACTTCCGGTGGCTTCTCACAGCATTCAATCTGCCAAAAGCCAGTATCGAGGCTGCTGGTCAACGTTTAGGCACCTTGCTGGAGCCATTCCGTCGGATAATCCATTACCTAACCTAGTAAACCTTAGAACCTACAGGCCATGTAAGGAGGGATGGCTTATAGGTTGAAGAGAGACAGTATGTCGTATGCTTATTAGCCACATTATACTAAAGCTCAAGTTAAATATTTAGCCTTATATATACTTATAGCTAGCTATGCTAAAATTGTAGCTCTAATGGCATAGCTGGCTGTATAGGTATAAGAGCTTAGGGCTTACTGAGGTGTAAGTAAGCCTAATCTTGATTAGAAAGAAAATGCGGGGTAACAGTGGTGTTGTCATGATATTGAAAAAAAAGGGGGGTGGCCCGGGGTGCACGGATTGCAACAAGCAATTGCTCCCAACTGTGGTGATGTCGTCAAGCATAAGTTGGTTCACTAGCTAGATGGGGCCTGATGGCGTTGCTCATGCGTTGTTGCCCGCGTTGACGTGGCTACAACATGTGATGTAAGCGCGGGGATCGAAGCAGGCCGAAATACTTAAACCAGCTTCTCTCTCTATCTTCCCTACAAATTAGATTCTATACAATTATTCGAGTCTACATCATGGCAAATATCGGCAACGTTTCTGCCTCCCTGGTCTCAGCCAAAAACGAGAACACAGCAGCCTTAGTTAATATCAACCTAGATGTCTCACTGTGGCGCACAACCCCGCCCGCAGAGTTTCTTCCCGTTGGCTCTGCTTTGGCAGCGTGGCGAAAGTCCGAGGCTGAAGATGGCGAGCTTCACAAGACGGCATGTCGGCTCGGGTTCTTGTTCAACGAGCTTGTTCCAGAAACACCGAATCTCCTCCGATGCTACGGCACCAGAGTCTCTGAAATTATGACCAGCCCGAATATTAACCCGCGCGGAACCCCTGAAGATGGCCCCTTTCGTGATTTCATCGGTGCTGATGGAACCTGCATATGGGCTGCAGCAACGTCCATACCCGCATCCCTCAGTGCATTTCTTCTCGCTTGTATACTTGCTCGGGCTTGGGACGCCAAAAAAGCCACTAGCATCTGGGCTGAGCTCATACATGAGCGGGTTGCCTATGTCGAGGCCCAACTAAATATGAAAAAAGTGGTTAATCCCCACACTGAGATGGCTATCCGCCAGAACATCAGTCGTGCGGATCTTGCGAAGTGGGATGCAAGCGCTCGAGCCTGGCTTCGAAGAGCAGATCAAAGCATGCTCAGCCATCATGATCAATTCAAGCTGGTCATGCGAAATGTCAAGACGCCTTTCCTTGAACCTGGGACGACGTTTGAGAAGGTCACTTCAGGCTGGATACAATCAATGAAGGTTGTGGAAGACTTGCTCCGAAACATACCACAGGAGGTTCCCGATCGAGCAGTTTTGGTGGCAATCTCAGCATGGCATCTATATCCAGACCTGCTGGTATGCCAGAACGAGACAACCAAGATTCCGCTCAAAGACCCGCTGTTCCCTCCGGCTGCCATTCTTACTCTTGGTTTGGAACCTCGAGATTCCCGCAGTGACAACTTGTGTCAATGGTCACTAGCTCTGTCACACCTAAAATACTATGGAGATCCCGTCAAGGTCAGAAGTGAAGAGGTCATTCAAAGAGTCAGCTTTCAGGATCTGTGGATGGTAGCCCTTGGGGCTCTTCTAAGACAATGGCGAATACCATCGTCGGGCCTTGGAGCTTCTATCATGTGGTTTCAGTGTCTTGGGAAACTAATGAAAACCTCCCCAGCCTTGTCCAGCCATGAATTCTCATGGCTGTTGAAACTTTGCGACACCGCCTCATCTATTGACCAGCCGGACGCCACGGATAAAGATTCCATGATGCAGCTCGTACAATTCGGCTGGTGGAATAAATCTCCCTTCTTTGGATCAGTTTCTAGCATTCATCCACCATTCTTTGGTTTATGCAAGCTCAATGTCATCCGTGAACTGCAAGGAGACGGCAGCCTCGAACTTGGATTTCGGTACATTCGGAAAATTGGGTCTCAACTAAATCTCCGACCCGAAGATGCAATTGCAATGTACTCGCGGAAGACAGAGGGCGGTGGCGACTACGTTGAGTGGGCCACACTATTCCCTGTCAGTCCACTGGCCTTGGGAGGGTCGACGAGTGAATATGGGCCAGATGCCCCAAAGATTAATGCGAGGTGGATATACTATCAGTCATCGAACGGCCTTCTTAAAACCCACAGTATTCTAAAACAGCGACAATTGCATATTGAAAAATCTGGGGAGCGATGCACCATCGTGTCCAAAGACATCCTTGCGCAAGCTATTATCCTTGAACAGCCGAACCACGACTCAATGGGATGCATCTGGGATGAGCCACCGCCATTGTTTGGGGGGCCTGCCTCTCCTACAAGATTTTTGGCCCTCACCTTTGGAACAATAGTCCTAGGAGCAACCGACTTTCGTCTATTAATCCGAGAAAGCCGACTTCGGGGTAAAACCATGAGGGCACTGGCTAGTCACAGTCTATGCCTTGGCTTGGATTGGCTCAACAACGGTCCGGATGTCGACGCCATAATTCAGTATTTAAAACTTAACCAGGTATTACCAAAGAAGCAACAAGTATCAGTCAAGTTGAATAAATAACTAACAAGCGACAGCCCAGCGTTGACCAACTGGAGTCAAAAGCAAAACGGCGCACAGCCGATCCAGATTCAGTCCGTTCGAACTCTCCAGGGGATAAAAAGGTTGGCGAATTTCCCATTGTTTCCATTGAATTTTTGAAGTCTCTGCGTGTCCTTGAGTTGGCGGGGACCATCTACCAGCAACTACCCACTGCCACCGTGTCGTTGAAAGTGATCGACCAGGACTTGTCGAATGCCCATTGGGTTCCAGTCGGCCTCATGTCTCGTCTTTGTCATCAATCTGTTGGCGTCTCGGTGGAAGAAGAAAGCCTCAAACTGCCGAGGCGCAATGCCTTTGCAGCCATCGCAATGTTCGAATCTGGATTCTTAAATATTGATACGGAGCAGCTGAACGAGGTCGTTGCCCTATGCTTCGAAGATTCTATCTTTGTTTCGGGCATTTTACTTTCGGATCCCGCCACCGAGTCCCTCGGAATCAGCATGCGTCATCTTGTCGGCAACATTGGGCATGCTGGAATGGTTTTCATGGTGGCACCGATGGATCCTCGAATTCGGCCTCCAAGATATGATTCAAGACTGGTGAGGCAACACCCCTACGACGGAAAATGCACAGATAAGTTCGGTGGAACCTCACTTCATTTGTCCTTCACGAACTGGAAGTTCGCTCTAGATTGGAATAACACGGGAGAAATCGACCAACAGGTGTTTCTGTTAGAGTCGGTGATATCGGTTCAAGATAAGGGGCAGTGGGTCGCAGATATCAACGTACTAGAGTTGGAATCGAGCGAACCGCAAGTCGTACAATTTAGGTGTGATTGCGATCGCGAAGCACCCCCTCCATTAACGGAAGATATCCTCTCGTTGGAATCTTGGGAACAGATTCTGAACCCGCCCCCCTCCGTCGGGATTATACGGTCTAACGGTAACTGGGCCGCTCGCCTCGCTGCGATAACGATTCTGGCCCAGCAAAGGCACGGTCATGCTGCTGTTGTTCTTGGGAATGGACCTATATGCTGGAGTTGTTTAGAAGATCTTTACTCAGAACCTGAGCCTCATTTACCTCATTTTATTATTCACTAATAATTATATAC